>BHFT01017885.1:0-102215 GCA_004320025.1 Laticauda laticaudata | reverse complement strand
CATTAGTGTTTATTGCTGCCTGGAAACTCCTTAGATTTTTTTGAGGGGTGTGTGAAAAAAAAAAAAAGATGAATGGTTGTGATGATTAGACCAATAGATTACAGTAAGAGGAGATGAATTTATAATTGAACATATAACTGCGATAGATGGGAAGCTACTCCTCTTTCTCCTTTCCGTTCCTTTCTATTTTTCTTTTTCTCTTCTTTCCCTCTTCCCTCTCCATTCTTCTTCCCTTTCATGATGTGCCTTTTAAATGAAAAAAATCTGAGATTGGAGCTGCTCCTGTCAAACTGAAATGCAAAGAAAGGTAGGTAGATATGACGCTTAAGGGTATTTATCAATAAACTAGAAGAACAGAGATGGTCCTTTTATATCAGTTCTTAAATTATTAGAAGTTATTGTATCAGTTCTCCTTTGAAAATAGCATTTGAAAATGGGTTGATGCAAACCTGAGATTGACATGAAATTTGAAAATGTCCAGGGCAAGTGATTTTTTTCCTTCCTTCCTTCTTTCCTACCTTCCTTCCTTCCTTCCTTCCTTCCTTCCTTCCTTCCTTCCTTCTTTCCTTCCTCTCTTCCCCTCCCTCCCTTTCCTTCTTTCTTTCTTTCTTTCTTTCTTTCTTTCTTTCTTTCTTCTCTCTTCTTTCTTTTCTTTCTTTCTTTCTTTCTTTCTTTCTTTCTTTCTTTCTTTTTTTTAGAGTTAGGTTTAGAGCAAGCAGAAGACACTCAGGGTATATAGAAACTATCACGAAAATTTATTAATGAAATCTGCACAAGGAGATACAGTTGGCATCAATCGTTAGTTTTGCTTAGAATCTAAGACCTTCTGAAAAAAGCAAGAAATTTATAATTGAAGTGATCATATTTTTGGTGCTTGTTTCATTTTGCATCAAAAGAGTTTTGGCAGGACAGAGCCACTTTTTCCAGCCTCCTGATGCTCACAGAACATCTCCACTCTGCATTCTGCATGCTGTTGCACCCCCAAGTGTTAATATTTCCATGGAAAGGGGAACTTTACTGAGAGCCTTAGCAACAAACACACACACACAAAGACACACACACACACACACACACATTCAATCAGGGGGAGGATTTTATGTAGATTCATCCTGATTGCTTTCCATTGAAGGGGTTCCCCTCGGAATACCAATAGACCTGCCAAACAAAGAGGGAACTCAAAAGAGCACAAAAGAGGATCCCTTCCCTTTGACCCTTAACCTTTAACCTTTTGTTTGCCTGGGATCATCCCCCCCATGTAGTCCAACAGCCCCTTGTTGATAAGGGAGGTGGTGACCCATTTTAAATCCCATAAATCACTTGTCTCCACTTTATCTCGCCTGGAATTGCTCAGTGAGGAGATGAGCTGCCCATAAATGTGATAAAAATAAATAATTAAATAAAATCTCAATGTTCGAAGGCTTCTTCTCCTTGGTCGTCATGCAATAAAGCTTGGGAATGGGGTTACCTTTGGATTTTAGCATCCATTCCTCTCTTTTCACACCCAGCTTCTCTGATCTAACCACAGTCCATCAAGACAATAGATTCTGCTGATAATGGGGCTTTTTTCTGTCTTACTCTTACCCCAAAATCAGGCAAGAGGAAAAATTTATTTTCTTTTATGTACACTGAGAGCATTTGCACCAAGACAAATTCCTTGTGGGTCCAATCACGCTTGACCTATAAATAATTCCATTCCATTCCATTCCATTCCATTCTATTCTATTCTATTCTATTCTATTCTATTCTATTCTATTCTCTATTCTATTCTGTTCTGTTCTATTCTGATTTGTGTATTATGTGCATAAGGACCTGAATTTGGTACATACTTTTGACATAAGTAGAGGCGTTTGGTTGACCGTGTTGGGACTTAGAAGCTAACAATGTCAGTCTGGATTCGGAGTTGGATGGGAGACTATTAAAAAGATAATTTTTTTAACCCCTTCCTCTCCAGATATCCCTTTCCAACTCTACATCTCTGAAAATCTCCCTGCTGCCCCAAGCATGTAAGTCTTTCTCTCAGTGCTCTTTATTTATACGTATCCTACAAACGTCTTCTGAGTCCAGGCCCTCTGCAAGGTTAAACAAAACAGAGCATGAACCCTTTAAACTTTTAAAAAGGAACAATGCAGTGACATTAATTAAAGGTATCTGGTTAGCATCAGTGATGCAGAGAGCTCTTCAGATTTCTTATAGTATTAAAAAAAAAGACGTAATGGTTAGGATACTCCATACTTCAGAAGGCTGAGGGAATGGGCGAGGACATCAAGAAGGAGGATCATCAAGGGTTTGCATTCCTGTAATTTATCTGGGATGGGAACTCAGAGCATTCCCTTCCTAGAACAAGGGTCTTCAAATTTGGCAAGTTTGTGGACTTCAACTCCCAGAATTCCTGAGCTAACATGACTGGAGGAGGAGGAATTCTGGGAGTTGAAGTCCACAAGTCTGTCAAGTTTGAACACCCCTGTCTTAGAAGAAGACATGAGATAGGTTGAAGCCAGTTGGGAACGTTTCTCCAGGAGAAATCCAGAGCCGAGCCTGGAGTTTGAAAGGAATTAACCAAGACAAAGACATGATGGTCCAATCTAGACCTGAAAGCAAATCAGTTCAAGGAGAACCCTGGCCAATGAGACCTTTATGTCTGTGTTACTCGGAGGTCACTTGGCAGAAGTCGGAGCCGTGCTCTGGTCATCTGCAAAGTGGTGTCAAGTAGGTGGCCAGAAGGTGGCACTGCAAGAACAAGTTCAGCCATTGACCCAACCAACCAATGAAATTCTGCCTGGTCCCTCTCTCACCCGCAACACGATGCAAAATGAACTGGAGTTGTACTGTCAGCCAACCTTCCCTGCTTTTTAGCCTTCAAAGAAGGGGACATCACAGCATCATTAGTTGATTTTCTTCTTGAGAAGGGATGGATTCAGGGACACCTTGGGAAGAAGATTCCACAAATGGACAGCTCCAATTGGGAAGCAAGCCCTGGAGATGCCTTCTTCAGAGACTCCATTCCAAAGAGACAGGCTCTCATGAGAAGAGATCATACCGCTTCATAGCACGCTAGTGAGACCACACTTGGAATATCTTGTCCAATTCTGTGCACCATGATAGAAAAAAGATGTTGAGACCCCGGAAAGTGTGCAGAGAAGAGCAACAAAGATAATAAAGGATCTGGAGACTGTAGGAAGTTAGCACCCACCCCTCTCCTGGAAAATTGAAATATCCTAGGTAATATTAAAAAGGCAGAATATTTCCCCTAAAAAGAGAAGCAGAAACTCAGGAGCAAAAACTCACCTCAGAAGCAGAATCTCACCCCGCCACCTTTGTTAATGGGTGGGCCATTAAGGCCTGGGCCAGAATACTCTGCATAACAGAGATCTCCAGGTAAAGCTATAGCTATTGCTCAAAAGCCCTTTCAGTGCATCATCATCCAGCCAGGCTCAACCAAGCCTGGAACTCAGGACAGCCGACAGAGTTGCCCCTGCATGGCTCCATGGGAGACTTACAACCAATCAGAATACAAGCTCCAATTCAAATCCCAACAAAGGTTATAAAACCCAGGCACTCTCAGCGTATCAGTCCCTTCTTGATCTCTTCCTTCACCTTGAAGCATGTGATCATCCTTCCTTCTTTGGAGCTCCAGGCCATGTGGTCCTGTCCACCATTAAACCTTCCAAACAGCCTCCATGTTTCCAGTGTCTTTTTCCCCACTTGGAACGGGACCCAGAAGGATATTTCTTTCAGTAAGACTAAACCATACGGTGCATGATTTAGGGAGTTATGTCTAGCCCAAACAAAGAGAAGGATTAGACATGATAGCTGTCTTTCAGTATTTCAGAAAGTCTCCAGTCTCAGTGAACTTATTCTCCAAAGCATCTGAGGACAGGACAAGAAATAGTGGATGGAAACTTAGTAAAGAGAGATCCAACCTAGAATCAAGGATAAATTTCCTGACAGTTAAATAAATCAATGCAACAGAAGTTGTAGGTGCTCCATCACTGGAGGTTTTGAAGAAAAGTTCCATTTGTTCCAAATTCCATTTGCCTGGAATGGCCTAGGGTCTCTTCCTTGAACAGGGGGTTTAACAGATTAACAGAGTTGAAAGGGACCTTGAGGGTCATCTAGTCCAACCAATGGACCTCCAATGTCCCTTCCAAATCTATTTTTCTATGTTCTATGCAATCCTGACATGACTCAATCCTTTTTAACAAGGCTCCAAGCAATGGGTGGGAAGGGGTGGGCTATCTGCCTTTGGAATATCCTACCCATGTCATCCAGGAGCATCCATAGGAGGAGGTAAGAAGAGCCAGGCTGATGAAAGCAATCTTGCTTTATCATTCCACAGTCTTCACAACCCCCATGCATACCTTAAGGCAGCTTCTTGTGATGCAACTCGACAATGTTGCTTTCATCATTCAGATAAATGAACATTTTAGCATCTGAAAGAAGGTCTCCATTGGCCCCAACACAGCATTAACACCACTTGGCTTCTCTTTAGCCACAGAGGATGGGACAATTAAGCCTTTACTACAGAATAACTTTGTTTGCTTGGGTTTTGCCCAGCCATTTCCATCTCTGTCTAGTGCCCTTGGCCAGCCAAGCTGAAAAGGTATCTCCTCTTGTCAATATCAGCTTCCTGTGAGGATACTTTTAAGACCATCAAACAACCACACCTGCCGATCCCAGGTCTGTGGGAAGGTTTGGATAGGTGGATAAAAATGCAAAATCCAATCTAAACATCTGGCTGGCTGTACGACCAACCGTAATAACATCAAATGCACAGTTTGATAGTATGCAAACTGAATGTTTTCAAGATACACTAAGATTTTATGATTGTTGCTATTTTTACAATTCATGTCCCCTTCCACCACTCTTTAATAAAATAGAAAATTCTCATTCTAATGACAGTAAGGCAAGCTAACCTCAAGGGATTCTCTTGATTTCCCCCCCTTCCTGAAGTTTCACTCAAGCAGCAGAAATCCTAAATCTTTGTCAACTCTCAGCAGCCAGAAAACCAGATCTGGTCTCCTTACTCAAAAGAGAAAGAAGCTGTGATTTGTCTCTGAGTTTCCCTTCACTGCCCTATCATGAGTCAGGGAGTTCCCTTGGAGGACCCAATGAAATAAGAAAACAAGAAGTAGAACTAGCATCTCTCCATCTTTTGCAATGTCCCTCATACAATTATTCTAATTCAGGCATAAAACAAAAAAGGCTGTGCGTGACAAAGATACAACAGAAAGGGTGAGAGTTTTCACACAGAGACCCATACTCTGCACCTCATTTCATTTACCCTGATTTATACAGATGCCTAAATTCTCACATGCCTCTACAGATAGAAGTAACAGTAGCTGCTGTCTGCAGGAAAATCATGGAAAAGAAATGCATTCTCTTCTGAACAGATTCCCTTAAATTTTGTATGAATATAAAATGCTGAATTTGAGATGGATTGTGCAAAAGGAGGCAGTTTGGTCTAGTGGATAAGGCACTAGGCAGGAGACTGTGAGTCCCACCTTAGCCATGAAAGCTGGCTGGGTGACTTTGGGCCAATCACCAGGAGATGGTGAGTTCTAGTCCTGCCTTAGCCATGAAAATCAACTGGGTGACTTTGGGAGAATCACCAGGAGATAGTGAATTCTAGTCCTGCCTTAGCCATTAAAGCCAGCGGGGTGACTTTGGGACAATCACTCCCTCTCAGCCCAACCCAAATCATGGAGTTGTCATCATGGGAAAAAAGGAGGAGGAAGGAGTATTAAGTATGCTCACTGCCTGGAGTTATTCGTAAAAAATAATAACGGCAAGATAAAAAATAGATAAATCATTTTTTAAAAAGAGAATGTGAGGCAATGCACTCAGCCAAAGAAAATGCCACGCTATGAAGTCATTAGTCAACATATCATGACAAGTTACATAATAGGTGCCACACCTGCTACTTCGAATCTGTTGGATTTGTTCTTTAGCAAAAATATTTGGAAGGTAGTTATTTTTGTTTAATGTAAATTCAGTTCAGAATGAAATTCAGAGGAAAAGATGGGAGCAGTCCAGGTCAGAGATGGATGCCCTGGGTTGTTTTTTGCTTCTGAGAGGCACAGGAGAACATAGTCAGATGGAGAGTGTGGTTACAGGTGTGTAAGTGTAACCTGCTTACTAAATTGGCCATTTTCAATCAGAATAGAACTGGAAGGGATCTTGGAGGTTATCTAGTCCAGCCCCCTGCTCAAGCAGGAGACCCTATACTGTGCTGTCCAGACAGTTTATAGTTAATGGGAAGTGGGATAGTTAGTTAGGAATTGGGAGCTGTCCCCTTAAGGGAATGCATCATGGTAAATGCAGTTAAGGTATCCTTGGAAATGTAGTCGTCATGTGGCCACATCTGTAATCCTGATTGGTCACTGAATTGAACCTTAGTGGGTTGGTGGAGGTTTCTCCACTCTTGCCTGGAACCCAGCAACATGTTGCTGCCTCTACCCCTTGTTCCTTCATTTTGGGGATGAAAGATTACCATCCTTTTACACCAGAAAGTCAGCTATGCAAAGAGTTGGACATTGAGATGAATCTCGACGTAGCTGTAAGTTATACTGAGGCTGCCTGATGAACCAATAAAAAGACTTTGTATGGATGCTTTGTGGACTTATCTATCTGCCTTTATACATTCAGTCAATAATTATGGAGGACAGAATATATACCATTCCAGATAAGTGGCTATCCAGTCTCTCCTTAAAACCCCCCAGTGATGGAACACCTACCATTTCTGAAGGTAACTTCTGTTCCAATGCTTAATTGTTCTCACTGGTAGGAAGTTTCTCCTTCATTCCAGGTTGCTTCTCTCATTGATCAGTTTCCATCCATTTTTTCTTGACCTGCCCTTCTGGTGCTTTGGAAAATAGGTTGACCCCCTCTTCTTCTTTATGGCAGCCCCTGAAATACTGGAATACTGCGATCATGTCACCCCTAGTCCTTCTTTTCTCCAGGGTAGCCATATCCAATTTCTGCACATATTTTGGTCTCATTTGGGAATTGGAGACATGGCTTGGTGGTCAAGACACCAGGCTAATCGCTGGGAGATTGTGAGTTCTAGTCCCAGCTTAGGCACAAAGCCAGCAGGCAGGGTGACCTTTCAGCCAGTCACTTCGTCTCAGCCCTGGGAAGGAGACAATGACAAATCATTTCTGAAAAGCTTGCCAGGAAAACTGCAGGGATTTGTTCAGATTTATCTCTGAAAATCAGATGCAATTGAACAGAAAGGGGGTGGGGAAAAAGCCATTCTAAGAAGACATTGCAAAAATAGACCCATTTAAAGTGAATATAAAGATAAAACCAGAAACTTTTCTTTTAGGTTTAATAGGTAAAGAACTTGGAGGAGAAAAAAATGAAACTTTGATGTTATATACATGCTGACAGCAGCAATAACACTGTGCACAAAAATGGAAAAATACTTTGATTCCCACAATGGACGAAAGGCTGCAAAAGTTGATGGAGTTAGCAGAGGTGGTTAAATTGACTTGTTTCAATTTAAAAAAAAAACAATTTTGTTTCTACTTTGAAACCACTTTTAGACTTCGGGCTTGAGGTGGAAAAAAAAATGAAACATTGATTTTGGCTTTTGCTGACTCGATAAGTTTGTTGTTAGAGAAATGGCTATATATGATTACATAAAAGTAAAAAGTTGAGGTTTTATGTTACTACTTTATTTGACTACACCAAAAGGAGTTGAAAGTCAATGCTTTCCTTTTTCTTTCCCCCTTTCACTTACACTTTTTTTTCTCTTCCCTTTTCCCTCCCCTAATTTTCCATCACCTTCATTTTTCTTTGTATTTCTGTATTTTATTTATTGATCTAAATATATAAAAGCAAAATACCACTCACGCATCATCACAAAATCTCCAGAACTGTAAAGCCTACAAACTTTAAATTCAGCACGTATGTTCCTCTTTACTTCATATATTATTATTATTAGCACACTCTGATGCTAAGGAGTTCTACTCCCTCTTCTCACCTGAAAAGAAATCCCTTCCAAATGCAAAACACAAGCAGAGGAGTTTCAGTTTCAGTTTCACAGCACCAAGCTGTTTTAGTACAGAACAGTTAAGCTAAGCAACACCCAGGCTCCTTGCTGTCTCCTTCTTCCTCACACAGCAAATACTATTTCTGTTTCCAAACAGCCCTCAACTTTTTCACACACTGACAGGACACTAGCCAGATGAATACCAATGGATGCTGGTAGGCAGAGGCAAAATTCCCCCCACCCCCTTATTTTCCTCCCCAAAAACTAAGCCTGACCACATAGTTTAGACAGTTAGAACCTTAAAACTATGTCTATGTTTAGACATAGTTTAGAACCACAGGTATAGAGCTAATATTTTGATAAAACTAATAAAATATTTGTTTTAGCATATAATAAATTGACCCATGGACTAAGCTGGCAGAACACACAACATCCAGCACGCACACACGCACACACGCACAGAGAGAGAGAGAGAGAGGGAGAGAGGGAGAGAGGGAGAATGAATTTATCAAGATTAAAACTCTCCAAGACTAACCTAGTCAGCCTGTTTGGTGCAGTGCCCCAGAGACTGTGAGTACTAGTCCTAGCTTTGGTCCAGAACCAGCTCGGTGACTTTGGGCCAGTCCTTCTTTTTCAACCCTGGGAAGCAAGCAATGGCAAAACACTTCTAAAATCTTGCCAAGAGAACTGCAGGGTGGCAGGGTTACCAGCAGTCAAGACTGACTTGAAAGCACCCCTCCACCTCAAAACCCCTAATCCAATCCAATCTAACCAAACTTTAATCTTAACCAAACAGTGAGAATGTAACCCCTGGTTTGGAATTAACCAGCCTCAGTACTTCTAACATTTCCTTTGTATTTTTCTCCATGGGCACTTCATTCCCCGAATCAATGGCCTGAGGAAAGAGCTAATGGAGGGTTCTCAAACTTAAGGTCACGATCTCCTTCCTCTGGAGTTCATGGAGGTCACCCAGCCACGCTTGCTTTGCTACAGTGAGAAAAATGCCAAAAGGCAGCCCTGTTTTGCCTCTGCAAGCTCCCAGCTTTGAAAGTTGACAAAATCATGGGCAGAATAGAGAATAACCAGGGTTGGAAGCAGAGGTGATATTCAGCAGGTTCCTAGTTCTATTCTAATTGGAATTCTATTCCTATTCCTATTCTCCTCTCCTCTCCTCTTTCCCATTCCCATTCCCTATTCTATTTCTATTCTAAATTCCTATTTCTATTCTAATTGGAATTCTATTCTATTCTACTCTACTCTACTCTACTTTACTCTACTCTACTCTACTCTACTCTACTCTACTCTACTCTACTCTACTCTACTCTACTCTAAGCCTAGCACCTTTTGACCCACCTTCCTCTTGCCAGCAGAGGCTACCAACTTTAAATGGGCCTTCTGAAGTCTCTTGTTCTGGCTCTGTAGACCCTGCCTGATGCATGGGTCTGGCTACAGGCAGCAAACCTCCCCTGCCATGGAACAGGAAAGGGGGAGGCACCTTTTAATTGCTCCTAATTACTGGGCCTCTTCCTGCTGGCCAGAGAGATGTCCCATTTGAAAGACACAGAGGGGAATGCTTGGGCAGCTAATCCGGCTTTCAGCCACTAAGCCTCTTTGGAGGTGTGTGATTTAGGAGCCCTTTCACACACAGCAGCAGCACAAAGACCTGAAAAGCAAAGGGGGAAAGGAGGAGATGGGGCTGAGAGGAGAAAGTTTCACACGGCAGGCTACCCGCCTCGGCTTAGCTGCCTTTGTGGAGCTGTTCTCCTTGGGGATGTCCGAAAGAGTCACTGCCTCCCTCCCTCCTTCCCTTCTCCCCAAACCTTGGCTGACATCCCTATTTCACTCCATCTGCCAAAAGGTGGGCTCCCCATCTACCTCCTCCTCACAAATCCCCACAAAGGAGTCTCAAGAGGTATCTCCCCAAGATATGAGCTTGGCTGGGTAGTGACACAGAACAAGGGTCTTCAAACTTGACAGGTTTAAGACTTGTGGACTTCAACTCCCAGAATTCCTCCTCCAGTCATGTTAGCTCAGGAATTCTGGGAGTTGAAGTCCACAAGTCTTAAACTTGCCAAGTTTGAAGACCCTAGTCATAGAAGGAAGCAATGGAGGGCTGCATTGCAATGGAAGGATGCAAACGACCAGCTGTCTGCAAGGAATATAAATCCTTCCCTTCCCCACCATCCAGTCAGAGCTGAAGAAGCTTCTTGGAGGAGAAGTGAAATGTCTTCGAAAGAAAAAAACAAGAAAGTCCAGTTGTCTCCTGAAAAAAAAAGCACCTTTGGGACAACCATGACCTGGATGAGTGAGAATCTCTACAGACATTTAGCTATGCGATTTGGGATGAACACCCTTTGAATGATGTGGGGGTAGGAATGGATTTCCAGAGGAAAAAATTGCAGACTACAGGAACCAGGAGCGCTACTCAGGTGACTCTGAGGACACAGATAAACTTCCAAGTAGCCTCAATGACCCTCCAAAAGGATGCAAATGACCAGGTGCCTGCAAGGAGTATCAATCCTTCCCTTCCCTACCGTCCCATCAGAGCTGAAGAAGCTTCTTGGAGCAGAAGCGAAGCATCTTCAAAGTAAAGTAAAACAGGGAAGTCCAGTTGCCTCTTGAAAAAAGCATGCCCTGGATGACTGAGAATCTCCACAGACATTCACAGATGTAACCCAGTTCAAGGAAAGATGTAATCAAGAGTTCATATGACATCCAATCTTTAGATTAAGGTTGATCATGGTTAGCATATATATGTAGGTGGATGGAGCACAGCCTGTTTCATTAGTTTAGGATTGAAAGGGTTAACTGAATAACTGAGTTCAGCATGCTGTGGGCATATAGCCCCTAGATCTGGGTTGATATCTATCTTTTCTTTTACTTGTGAATTGGGGTTACATTAGATCCAACCTGTATTATGTTTCCAGTTGAACCAGTTCATTTGTCCAGATGGTTCACTGAGATCAAAGGTGATGACAACAGGCAAGGATTGGGTAGCTTAATTGAACAGAAGTTATTCATTGACCTATTTCATTCATGAATATGCCATTCATCTTCCCCTTCAGACTGTTGGGCCATTTTGCGACATTAGAATGTCAAACCAACATTACTTCTGCTTCATAGTAAATTGGTCATTAAGATCAAGTGAGACGAGGAACTTGAAGAACTTCAAGAAGTTTGCAAGTGAGAGAAAGCAGGTCAACAGAGTTTAACTCAAAAGGACTGTCTTTCTTTTTTTGGAGAAGGTTTTCTTGCTTCTTCTAGGTATGTCTAGTCAGATGAAAAGAAGGACCAGGGTGACATGATAGCAGTATTCCAGTATTTAAGGGGCTGCCATAAAGAAGAAGAGGGGGTCAACCTATTTTCCAAAGCACCAGAAGGGCAGGACAAGAAGCAATGGGTGGAAATTAACTGAGGAGAGAAGCAACCTGGAATTAAGGAGAAATTTCCTAATAGTGAAAACAATTAATCAGTGGAATGGCTTAGAACAAGGGTCTTCAAACTTGGCAAGTTTAAGACTTGTGGACTTCAACTCCCAGAATTCCTGAGCTAACATGACTGGAGGAGGAATTCTGGGTGTTGAAGTCCACAAGTCTTAAAGCTGTCCAATTCTCCTGGCTTAGAAGAACATAAAACAACAACAACAACAACAACCCCGAGATGGTAGCCACAATAACATTCTTTTCTGTATCCACTATGGATATCTCTGTTTTCCAGAAGAACTAACAACACGTAGTCCTCAACTTATAATATTTAGTGACTATTGTATTCCAATGGCATTGAAAAAAGTGACTTAGGACAGCTCTTCACACTTATAACCTACGTAGCATCCCCATGATCACGTGATCAAAATTCAGACGCTGGGCAACTGGTTCATACTTACGACTGTTGCTGTCTCCCGGGCTCATGCAATCCCCTTTTGCGGCCTTTTGACAAGCATAGTCCATGGGGAAGCCAGTTTCACTTCACACACCCCAGTTCCTAACTTATCAACTACAGGGATTCCTTTAACAACCGTAGCCAGAAAAGGTCGCAAAACGGGGCAAAACTCACTCAGCAAATGTCTCACTCAAACCACTGAAATGGTTGGATTCAAATGTTGGATTCAATTGTGTTCACAGGTCACAGGGGTGGGCTTGCTGGGGGTTTGTGGGGGTTCGGGAGAGCCCCTAGATAAGATTCTGTGTAGTTCGGAGAATCCCTCAAATCCCCCTCCTAGCTGGCCCTGTCCACCCCTCCCCTTTCCCACGTGGCCCATTTTGGATGCAGGTAAGTGCAGGGCATGTGTGAAGGCTTAGGAAGGGCAAAAAATGGGCCTCCTGGAAGTTTGGGAGACCGGAAATGGGCCCGTTTCCAGTTTCCAGAGAGCCTCCGGAGTTCAGGGAGGCCGTTTTCACCCTCCTGGAGGTTCGAAAAAAGCCTCCGGAACCAGGGGAGGGCAAAAGCGCCCCCCCCCACCTGCAGGAGGCAAACTAGGCCATGCCCACTGTGGCCACGCCCACCCAGGAACCGGGCAGAGAACCCGTTGCTAACGGTCAACTCTGAGGTTCAGCTGCCAAGATTGTTATAAGGAATGCAAGGGGGGGTGAAGGAGTTGGAAAGTTCAAGGTTATTTTGTATGCGATTGATGAAGTGTAAGAAGTGGGAGGAGAGAAAGTGGATTTTGTGAAACGGGCTGAAAATGACTTTCAGTTTGGAAATTGACTAGAAGGACCAGAGCTGTTCCTAATAAATCTGTTGGAGATTATATTTGTCTCGGAGTGATTGATTACAATGGACAATTCTGGACAATTCTGCCTAACATTAACATTTTTGAAGCTCACCCCTACCTGTAGTTCTCACTGCATGAAACTGGAAGAACCGAAGGCTGAGCAAGAGGACGGAGAGAAACTGCCGCTTACCTAAACAATCGTTGGCCTCCCTGGCGGTGGCCCTCTGCCAGGGACGGTCGTAATGGAAGGGTTTGCAGCGGTCGCATTCGGGCCCTTCGGTGTTGTGTTTGCAGTCGCACACCAGCTTGCCTTCCTTGTCCTTCACGCAGCGCGACGCGTGCCCATTGCACTTACACCGCCCCCCAACCTGGAATTCCCCCACTGCATAATAATAGGAAGACGAGCTTCCTCCGCCCTCCTCATCCTCGTGGTCCCGTCCTCCGAGTTCCCGGAAGAGATGAGGACGGCTGAAAATGACCCGGATATCGGTGGCCGTCACCCAGTCTTGGAGGACAGGGCTGTTATCAAAATCTTGAGCAGACGGGCGCCCGTCCAACGTGCTGAAGGCAATGAGCCCGCCGGTCAAGGGGTAGAGATCGGTGTGGCCATCTGTACACAGGGCCTCCTGCTCGTTCTGCTTGGTGACCGTGGCCTTGTTGGGCTTCCCGTAGATCTTCCGGCATTGGGAGGAATAGTATTGATAAGGGACCCAACTCTTGCCGTAATCCATGGACTTGAAAACAGCGGCCGATTCCGGACGAGGTGAGCAGAACTGGAGGCTGACATAGATGACCTCAAACTTCTTTGCCAAGGAGAGGGTGAGGCTGACGTTGTGAGGAGAGTGGTGCAAAGTCTCCGAGCACCAGCAAGTCATGTTGGCCGCCGTGTTGAGGTCTGTGAGATAGGATGCTGGATGAGCTTTCCGGGGTTCTGACGCATCACAGTGGCGGGTAGGCGGCTTCCCGCATGTGCTGGAGGCATGGACGTCCTTGCCAAAGGCTGCATTGACGAACTCTGGGATGCAACGGCGAGGGGCCCCTTTTTCGTCATAGCAAGGATCTGGTGGGATCTGCTGCACGGCAAAAGGGTTAACGCCGTGGGAGAAGTCCAGCCTACAGAGGAGCAGGAGCAGGCATACACCAGCTACAGAGCCCATCCTGCCGCAGGGTCTTCTGGAGCCCCCCTCGAAAACAGCTTCTCTCTGAAGGGGCAAAGCAAAGAAAGTGTTGAAAACAGAGTCGGTTCCCCAGGGCTGGTGGGAGGAAGAGAGGGAGATGCTCAGGAGGTATGAGGAGGCTGGAATTGGGGAAGGTGGACTAGAGAAGTTCAGGCTAAAGACTTGCAAATGTTTGGAAAGGGGGCCTGGTGGAGAAATAGATCACCTGCTAATGCATGGCTAAGAGCAAAAAATCATGGACTGAAGTTCAGGAGAAAGAAAGAAAGAAAGAAAGAAAGAAAGAAAGAAAGAAAGAAAGAAAGAAAGAAAGAAAGAAAGAAAGAGAAAAGAAGACAAGAGGCAACAAAGAGGAAAGAAAGAAAGAGAAAGAGAAAGAGGAAATAGGAAAAGAGAGGAGAAGAAGAAGAGGAAAGAAAGAAAGGTATTGGATATGAGAGAGGAAACAAAAGAGGGAAAGGAAGGAAGAGAGAGAGGGACAAAAGAAGGAAAAGAGGAGAGAGAGAGAAAAGAAAAGGAGGGAAAGGAAAGAGGAGGGGGATAGAGAGAGGAAACAAAAGAGGGAAAGGAAAGGAAAGAGAGAGAGAAAAGAAAAGAGGGGAAGGGAAAGGAGAGTAGAGAGAGACAAGAAAAGAGGAAAAGGAAAGAGAGAGGGGATAGAGAGAGGAAAAAGAGGAAAGGAAAGGAGATGAGAAAGAAAAAAAGAAAGAGGGAAAGGAGAGAGAGACGAGAAAAAGAAGAACAAAGGAAAGAGAGAGATGGAAACAAAAGAGAAAAAGGAAGGGGGAAGAGATGAGAGAGAAAGAAAGAAAAGAGGGAAAGGAAAGAGAGGGGGAATAGAGGAAGAGAACACTCAAAAGAGGGAAAGGATAAGGAAAGAAGAGAGGAAAGGAAAGAGAAGAGAAAGAAACAAAAGAAGGGGAAAAGGAAAGAGAAAGATGAGGAGAGAGAGAGAAAAACAAAAGAGGAAAAGGAAAGAAGGAAGGAAGAAAGAAAGAAAGAGAAGAGAGAGAGAGAGAGCGCTAACACACCAGATTCAGCTTCAAGGAATTGCTTTTCTAACATTTGCTCTAGGGACATGCGGTGCCTCTGGCTCTCCCTCTACCTCAGGGACGCAAGATTCTTCCTTTATATCTCCCTCCTGCTCTTCTTCTCTCTCTCTTCTCTCTCTCTCTCTCTCTCCTCTCTCTCTCTCTCTCTCTCTCCTCTCTCTACTTCTCCTCTCTCTTTCTTTTTTTTGGATGGGGGGCCAGTTTCCATTCCTTCCCAGCTCTCCAGTTTTCAGTTCTCCCCAACCTTCAGGTGTGTGTGTGTGTGTGTGTGTGGTGGTGGTGGGGGTGTGGGGAGATGGCAAGTGTATTCCCGCCACATGCCATGCCCGGTGAAAATGCAAAGGTTTAATTAGCTCCTAATGTGCTCAGTGGGAAAGCTGGTCAGCTTGTAAATCTTGCCTCCAACATCAAAGGCCGAGAGGCGGAAGGTGTGAACCCAGCAGGACTGAGCCAACCCCACTGGGCCGCCATTGTCTCCGAGGACCGATGCTTGTTCCCACCCATTGCAAAGCCGGGGCAAGAGTTTAAGCTCTGAAAGGGATGTGAATCAAGCAATTTCCCGCCTGGCTGCTTCTCCTCCTGGGTTTCTTGGAAGTTCTGGTCCCCGGAGCTAAGCTGACACATGCAAGAGGGGCAGGAAGCTGGAAGAAGCCAAGTTGGCTGGCAAGCATCCTGACTACCCTCCCCCACCCCCGTTCCTAATCTTGCCCCCCACCCCCGGCATTAATTCTAGGCTTGGGCCCAGGAAAGAAAACCAAGTTGAGGAAGAACTTTTTAAAATCTATTTTGTNTTTTTTTTTTTTTTTTTGTTTTCTCATCTACACATTTCAGGAAGGACAATTTGTAAATTGAATCTCTAATTTGTTTTATCTATGAATTTCAGGAAGAAAGATTTACATTTTTCAACTTTTTTATAATCTATGAATTCTTTAAATTTAATGTATCTATTTTTCATTTTTTTCTCTATGAATTTTCAGGAAGGACTATTTAAATTTCATCTCTATTTTTTTTTAATCTATGGATTTAAGAAAGAATAATTTACATTTAATGTTCACATTTGTAACCTTTTTACCTATAAATTTAAGAAAGAACTTTGTTCCCTTCGCTTCCCTCCCCTTCTTCATCCCTTCCTCCTTTCCTTTCGTTCTTCCTTCCTTCCCTCCCTTCTTTCTTCCTCTTCCCCTTCTTTTCTTCCTTCTTTCCTTCTTCCCCTCCCTCCCTCTCCCCTCTTTCCTCCCCCCTCCTTCTCTTTAAGCTTGAATCAAGATTCATGATTTAATTTGGGCTATCACCAGAATCCTGACACCTTCCTTCTTTTCTTTCTTTCTTTCTTTCTTTCTTTCTTTCTTTCTTTCTTTCTTTCTTTCTTCTTTCCTTCGTTCGTTCCTTCCTTCCTTCCTTCCTTCCTCCTTCTCTCCCTCTCTTCTTCCCCTCCCTTCTTTCTTTCCTCCCTTCCCTTCCCTTTTTTTCTTCCTTCCTTCCTTCCTTCCTCCTTCTCTCCCTCTCTTCTTCCCCTCCCCTTCTTTCTTTCCTCCCTTCCCTTCCCTTTTTCTTTTCTTCCTTCCTACCTTCCTACCTTCCTTCCTTCCTTCCTTCCTTCCTTCCTTCCTTCCTTCCTTCCTTCCTTCCTTCCTTCCTTCCTTCCTTCCTGTCTCCCTCCCTCCCACATACATAAATACACACAAGTCTCCCACAGACATAACATAATTTGGCCAATTACTCAAGCAAAACCTTGTGTCAACGGTGCAGAATTTCATATTGAAAGACGTGGATCAAATCTGTAGGGCAAAGCAGACCTGAGCAGCCAATCCCTCCCAACTGGAATCCCACCGTACCGTCAAAGAACGGGAGAACTGAAGGGGGACTGAGAAAAGGGGCAGCTGCCCTCCTACCCAACCTTTGGTGTGCCGACAGGTTCTCCGCCCATCACCCCCACCCCCCAAATTGGAGAAGGTCACCCTTAGCTGCAGGACTTCCCAGTGCTGGATGGCTCCGTGGGGCTCTGAAATGATTCCAAGTTTTCCAAGGAAAGAGGTGGAATTAGATACACTCGCTTTCATATTAAAGGAGCTAAGGGACCCTTGGAAGGATAGGAAGAGAGCCAAAAAGCCAAACCACGGCCTGCTTGCAAGCCTACTCTGCCCCCCCCCCCAAGAAAAGGGGGGGGGAGAAAGAAGGATGCTTGAAATATTAATTTCAAAATACACATTTCCCCTGGAAGCCAAGAAAGGGTGAGGGAGTTCTTTCCACTGAGCTGTCAGAAACTGAGAGATACACAATCTCTTCCTTTCCAGCAGGCACAGCAGATGCTTGGCAAAGATTGAAGACATTCAACTTTGCCCCTGACATCTTGAAACCGGCCAAAAAGGTGCAGGAAGCCTGATCATCTCCCCTAACGGGCCCAAAATCAGACTAATAAGAGTTGGAAGGGACCTTGGAGGTCTTCTCGTCCAACCGCCTGCTCAAGCAGGAGAGATCCCTAGATATCAGGGTCTCCAAACTTGGCAACTTTTAAGATTTATGGACTTCAATTCCCAGAATTCCTCAGCTAATCATGCTGGCTGGGCAATTCTGGGAGTTGAAGTCCACAAGTCTTAAAGTTCAGAGGTGGTGAATTCAGCCGGTTCTGCAGAATCGGTAGCAGAAATTTTGATTAGTTTGGAGAATTGGCAAATGCCACTCTGACTGGCTCCGCTCCCATCTATTCTCCGCCTCCCGAGTCCCAGTTGATCTTCTGGGTCTTCTTTGGTTGCCCTGCACAGGAGAATGGAGCTGGAAAGCAGGTTAGTGGGGTGGGGAGGGAATGGGGATTTTGCAGTATATCCTTTCCCTGCCTTGTCCACCAAGCCACACCCACAGAACTGATAGTAAAAAATTTTTGAATCCCACCACTGTTAAAAGTTGCCAAGTTTGGAGACTCCTGATATATACCATTTCAGACAAAGGGGTGTTCAATCTCTTCTTAGAAACCTTTAAGGTTGAAGCACCCACAACTTCTGAAGATAAGCTGTCCCAGTAATTAATGGTTCTAACTGTCAGGACATTTTTCCCCACCACCGCATTGAAAACTGTTGCAAACATCCCCACAGCCACTTGATCAAAATTCAGATGCTTGGCAACTGGCTCGTATTTATGATGGTTGTGGTGTCCCCCAGGATCATGAAAATCTCCCTTGGGGATTCCACAGAGGAAGCCAGATTCANGCTTGGCAACTGGCTCGTATTTATGATGGTTGTGGTGTCCCCCAGGATCATGAAAATCTCCCTTGGGGATTCCACAGAGGAAGCCAGATTCAACTCACAACCACATTCCTAATAGCTGCAGTGATTCACTTGGCAAGAATGGTCGTAAAACGGAGCAAAACTCACTTAACAATCGCCTTGGCTTAGCCGTGGAAATTCTGGTCCCAATTCTGGCCATGAATTGAGGGCCACCTGTATTTTCAACCTGCTCCCCCTCCTTGTAACTATATTTGGGGGCATTATTTTAAATGTATGGACAACGCCGGGTTTAACGTGCCCTTAGCCAGGCAAGGGGCACAGTGGCTCGATGGCTAAGACCCTGAGTTTGTCAATCAGGAAGGTCGGCAGTTTGACAGTTCGAATCCCTAGCGCCATATAACAGAGTGAGCTCCTGTCACTTGTCCCAGCTTCTGCCAACCTAGCAGTTCAAAACCATGTAAAAGTGCAAGTGGAAAAATAGGGACTTCTTTGGTGGGAAGGTAACAGCGTTCCGTGCGCCTTCGGTGTTCAGTCTTTGACCATGGAGACGTCTTCGGACAGCACCGGCTCTTCGGCTTTGTAATGGAGCCGGAAACGACTAGCATGTATGTGCGAGGGGAACCTTTTCCTTAACCAGGCAAAATACCTACATTTCGGCAGATTAAAGTGCTATCTGCACTTCCTTTGACATCCTCAGTGCAGATTGGTTAATTAATGTTTACTGAACGGTATCACTTTAATAACTGCTTTCAAAAGTGGCAGGAGCTGGTTGCCTCTTGATGATTAAAGTGGAGTAATTGGATTATTGGGGGGGTAGAGATTTTGGCGGCTGATCCAACCTCAACAGAAAAGAACTTCTCCACAAGTTTCCGGCTCTGGGCTTTGCAGATACTCAACGATATCCTGACCTCTCTTGCTGCTTTTAAAAGACAGCAAAATCTTGGCATTCTTCCTCCTGCTTCTAATCTTTGCTAGAATTGGGAAATCACCTCTGCTCTCGCTGTCCAGTGTGTGCTGGGAACTGTCCAGCAAAAGGACAGGACCTGTGCTGAATTGTAGCTTCCAGACACATTTGTCTGACATGTCTCAGGTGGGACTAGAACTCACCATCTCCCGACGACTGGCACAAAGTCACCCATATGGCTTTCAGGTCTAACACGGAACTAGAACTCACCATTTCCTGGCGACTGGCACAAAATCACCCATATGGCTTTCAGATGTAACACAGAACTAGAACTCATCACCTCCTGGTGAGTGGCACAAAGTCACTCAGCTGGCTTTCAGGTCTAAAGCAGAACTAGAACTTACCACCTCCTGGTTTTCAGGCCAGTCCTTCAATCTCGACACCAAACTGGCTGAAAATGGGGTTTTCAGAACATTTTGCCCAGAAGCAGACAAGTTCATCCACATCCCATTAGCCTGTCTCTATTTTACACCAACATTTGGAAGCAACTGATGATGTAGCTTCTACTACAGCTTTTGAGCGGCTACCGCAGTTCCCCTTTTGCCATTTGATCCTCACAACAAGCCTGCAAGATGCTAAGTCATGTTAAGGGGTTGTGATTAACCCAAGTTGACCCCCCCCACCCCAGAACTTTGAATAGCTGAGTGGAAATATGAACTTCAAGAGCCCCCAAAATTCAATATCAACTTTTTTGTGACATTAGAATGTGGCTTGGACAACCCCTTTCTCAAAACTGCAACGTTTCATGGAGAGGTGCAGAAGACCACTTCAAAATAAGAATACCTAGCTGCAAGAAATTCTTAAGGAACGAGTAGAATTGAAACCAGAACTATTTCTGTTAGGGATATTTAAAAAGAAATGTGGAAAAAATATATCATATATTGTATTATACATCTTAACTGCTGCTAGAATAGCCTATGCTCAATGCTAGAAGCACAACTGTATACCCTTGGGTGAACTGAATATTCAAAAAAATAATGGCATGTGCTGAAATGGACAAATTGACTTTAATGATACAAGAGAAAGAGGAATCTGAACACTACAGAACTTGGGGGAAATGGTATAGTGGATTCGGAATCAAGGCAGATGGAAAATGAAGGGAAGCAACTTTTAGATTAAATGCATAAATATTTGGCACAAAATGTTGTGTGGTGTGTGTGGTATATATATATTCTATATATATATATATATATATAATATTATATATATATATATATATATATATATATAATATGTTTTTTTAACGTTTTCGGCAGGTACTTACACCGTGTGCTGTTCAGCTTCCTTTCGGGTATTATCCACGTCATTGTAGTTGTGCTTTTAAAGTTGTAGCAACGTTTCAGCAGAATCTCATCTGCCATCATCAGGCTTTCTGTATGGAGTTTTGTATCTTATGATGGCAGATGAGATTCTGCTGAAACGTTGCCCAACTTTAACAGAACTACAATAGACGTGGGATAATAACCCGAAGGAAGCTGAACAGCACACATGTAAGTACCCGCGAAACTTAAAAATACAAATATATATATATATGCAATGGATGGAATGGACGTCACAAAACTGTTAACATCATGGATATTTATTTTATGTTTTATTTTTAAAATACACAAAAGACGAATCAAGTTTAATTTTAAAAAAAGAATATCTAGCTGGATTAATATATTTCATACGATAATGTTAAATCTAGTACCTCAAAACTGAGTACTAGATTAACATTATTGTATGAACTATATCAGTCAGGAAAGACCCAGGTTGTTTGGGTGTGTGGGTGGGATAATCTTTTGTCAGCATTTTAAGCTGTCTTTCTCCTGCGGTGGAGAGAATCCCCAAAGAGGATTGATTCCATAACTTCAACTCTCTCTCTTTGGTTGAGTCATGCTAAGTCAATATTTTCTCTCCTAACAAAGCAGTAGATTCCCACTCCCCCCCCCCTTTTTTTTTTTTTTTGATGAATCCCTCCGTGGAAGGGATGTTGAATCAGCAGCAGACGGTGCAGCCTTCGACTCAAATAATTCCAGCTTGCTCCGGTTCCCACTTCTGTTGATATTAGCCTGGCCTTGACCACTGGTCTATGGACAGAGGCCAAAAGACCAGCACTGCCAATCCTTACCCCAGAGGTGGATCTTTCAGTGAATGAGCTTTGAAAAAAGTGTGTGTGTGTGTGTTGTGTGTCTGTGAGCACAGGTGCATGTGCCTTACAGACTAACAGAAACACAGGGGTTTGGAAGAAAATCTTTGGTTGTCGCCTTCCTTTCTTCTCTTTCTCTCACTCCCTCATTCCTCTTGCTCTCCTCATTCTCTGTCTCCTCCTCCTCCTCCTATTCTTTTCTCCCTCCTTTCCTTTCTTGCTCTCGCATTCTCTCCTTCTACTCCTTTCCCCTTCTTTCCTCTTTCCTCTTTCTCTTTCTCCCATTCTCTCTTCCCTCCTCTTTCCTCTCCTCCTCCTTTTCTGCCCCTCTCTCCTTCTTCTCATTCTCTCCTCCTCTTCTTTTTCCTCTCCTCCTTTTCTTTCTCCTCTCTCCCTCTTTCTTTCTCCTCTTTTCCTCTCGCTCCTCCTTATCCTCATGTCTCTCCTTTCTCATCTCCTCCTTTTTCCTTTTCCCTCCTCTTCGTCCTTATTTCCGTCCTAGTTTTTTCTTCCATCTCCTATATAATTTAATTATATATATATACACTCAATACAGAAGCCTGATGATGGCAGATGAGATTCTGCCAAAATGTTTGCTACAAAACTTTAAAAGCACAACTACAATGACGTGGGATAATACCCGAAGGAAGCTGAACAGCACACATGTAAATACCCGTGAAAACTTAAAAAAACATATATATATGTTTTATTATATGTATAATATAATATATTTATTTGTATAATGTATAATATAATACATATATTATGTATAATAAATATATTTATTTATTAATATGTATAATTTTCAAATTTGAAACAGGAACTGTGAGACACACTTCCATACAGACCTGATGATGGCAGATGAGATTCTGCTGAAAACGTGCCCTACATATCTTTAACAGAACTACAATGATGTGGGATAATACCCGAAGGAAGCTAAACAGCACACACACACACATATATATATATATGCATCTTTGGTTATTCGGGTTTTCTCCCATGTAAAATTGGAAATATCTAAATATATATATATATAAAATGGGAAGAAGGATAGGTGATGGATTAGTGGGTTAAGCTCACAACTTTCTATGATTTCTCTCCTTTAAAGTGCCCTTTCCTAGATTTTAAAAATCTTTTTGGGTGGCCTCAAACACAAATATATCAAGCTAGGAACTATATGGACGACTTTCTAACATTCATGATTAATTAATTTTTTTAGATGATGTATACCCAATCTTTCTGACATAAAATCATTTTACTTAAAAGAAGTTTCAAAGATATATTGGAAGACAGCTGTGTAAGTCTCTGGTAGCAAAACATCAGGACTAAGGACTAAGGTATTTTATTGAAAGACTCAAGTTTTGAGCGCGGGTGTAGCAAATTTTGTCAAAAAACCAATAACATCCCTGTGTGTTATAAACCTCAACATGGTGATATAAGAATCCAGAGTTCAGCCAGGGAGAACACAAGGTGAGCTCAAACACCGTAACTATCTTGCTTTTTGAAGTTATTTGAAGATTAAAAATGAGGTTGGCATGAATTGCACTTGCAGCTCCTCCAGAAGCCGAGTACAATAAAACAAGATTTATCATGCCAGTAAGGCTAACATATCAACACAAAGGCACAACGAAGTTCCTGGTGCAAAATAAATTAAAGCACAGAATTCTAGGATAGTGTTTCTCAAGGTTGGCAACGTGGGGCCTTCAATTCCCAGAATTCCCATGCTGGCTGGGGAATCCTGGGTGTTGAGATCGACACATCTTAAAAGTTGCCAGCATTGAGAAAGCCTGTCATAAATGAAACAACATTATGATGGTCTGGTTTCTCCTACAATGTGATCCTGATACAGCATCCCAAATCAACAGAATTGAGCTTAATTTATTGATTAAATCAATATGCAGTCCATCTTGTTTCAAGAGTGATTCACCCCCCATCTGCCTAATATATCTATTTCTTAAACCAACTTATTTAACTTGCTAATGATCTGGGAGGCCCTCATAATCTTCATACATAGGAAGAAGAATTGAACTTTTCCTGTAAGCATGCAGAATTTGATAATTATGGTAAAATCAAATCAAATTTATTTAAATACAGCCAGGTTAAAAAAAGTAAAAAGTCAAAAACCAGAGTAACTGAATGCACCAAATATGATTTGATTGAATAATTAGGAAATGTTACTGGCTGGAGCAAATAAGAATTCTTACCATGATTATAATAATCTTTCTTATTTTTGCAACAATGCCAACTGGGCACATTTAGAACTTTTACATTTGAGAAATGTTTTTTAAAAACAAGAACAGAGTAAAACCATTTTTTTTTTGCCTTATTATTTTTGCAGCAAAGCTTTCAAAATCCTTTTGATGAGCTATGTTACTAGACCTCATGGAAAAGACATTTCCTCTGTCGGTCTTGTTATTGATCCTATGTCTTGAAATATAGGCATACCGAATTTTCTTTGTATTTAGGTTAGCCCAACCCAAGGCTGAGTACACCCACTTTTCCACATCAATGTGAATTGACCACATCAGTCAAGAGGTGGGTTTGGAATTTGGGCACTATGCCCAGAGTCGAGTTTTCATATTATTTTAATGGTTAAAAGGAGAAGTCCAGAACAAGAGAGTTTCAGTAAAACAGCCTCCATCTGTAGGGAAATTGGCTTTTTTCTCTCGCCTTAGATCCTTTTTTAAAAAAAAATAATTGTACTTTCTACACTTTTTAAATCATTACTTTGCTCATGGAGCTGATGGCTTAAATGCTATCTATTGATTTCATTGCATTGTTTAGCAGGAATTCTTAAAGACTATTTTCAAGAGACAATTGGACTTTCTTGGGTTTTTTTTGAAGACGTTTCGCTTCTCCTCCAAGAAGCTTCTTCAGCTCTGGCTGGATGCTGGGGAATGGAAGGATTTATATTCCATGCAGACAGCTGGTCATTTGCATTCTTACAGAGAGCCGTTGAGACCACTTGGAGGTTTGTCTGTGTCCTCAGGGTCATCTGAGCAGTGCAAATGTGTTGTGTAGTTGTGTTTTCTGCAAGATGTTTTCTGCCCTGTGTCCCTGTGTCGTGGAGCAGGAATTCCAAGTAGGCTCCACACCCATTTGCACTATTCAGGTGACCCCGAGGACACAGATAAAGTTCCAAGTGGCCTCAAAGACCCTCTAAAAGGATGCAAATGACCAGCTGTCTGCAAGGAGTATGAATCCTCCCATTCCCCATCATCCAGTCAGAGCTGAAGAAGCTTCTTGGATGAGAAGTGAAACATCTTCAAAGAAAAAACCAGAAAGTCCAGTTGCCTCTTGAAAAAAGCAACTTTTGGGACAACCATGACCTGGATGACTGAGAATCTCCACAGACATTCATAAGGACTGCTTTCTTTTTTCTTTTTGCCTGATTTATTTTCTTTTCCCCTAGCCTGGATTTTGTTGGTGCAAAGCTAGCATAGTTTTCAGAGATGCAAAAGGATGATGTTTTTAATTGATCAGAAATGTTATCAAGAGAAACAGTGGCTTAGATATCACAATATCGATCCAGATAGTCTTCGACTTACAATTCAGTTCATTTAGTGACCATTACAACGGCACTGAAAAAAGGGACATATGACCATTTTTCACACTTACAATCACTGTGGCACATGATCAAAATTCAGGTGCTTGGCAACCGACTCATATTTATGATGGTTGCGGGGTCCCCCAGGGTCACGTGATCCCCTTTTACAACCTTCTGACAAACAAAGTCAATGAGGAAGCTGTTTTTACTTAACATGTTACTAACACAACAACTGCAGTGATTCACTTAACAATTGTGGCAAGAAAGGTCGTACAATGGGGCAAAACTCACTCCCATGTGACTGTATGATTGTAACTTTGTCTCTTGCATCCTTATGATTTTTATTGACTGTTTCCTAGTATGATTTGATTGCTTATTGTACCCTATGACTGTTATTAAGTGTTGTACCTGATGATTCTTGACTCTTGATGAATGTGTCTTTTCTTTTAAATACACTGAGAGCATTTGCACCAAGACAATAGAATAAAATGTGTCCTTATGTGTCCAGTCACACTTGGCCAATAAAGAATTCTATTCTATTCTATTCTATTCTATTCTATTCTATTCTATTCTATTCCATTCCTTATTCTGTTCTATTGACTGTTTCCTAGTATGATTGCTTATTGTACCCTATGACTATCATTAAGTGTTGTACCTTATGACTCTTGACTCTTGATGAATGTATTTTTTCTTTTATGTACACCGAGAGCATTTGCACCAAGACAAATTCCTTGTGTATCTAATTCATACTTGGCCAAAACAGATTTCCATTCCGTTTCTACTTCTACTTCTATTTCTATTTCTATTCCTGTTCCTATTCTATTAACAAATGCCTCACTGAGCAACAGAATTTTTGGGCTCAATTTTGGTCTTAATTCAAGGACGACCTGTAATGAGTTCCACAGCCTCAGATTATTTGAAGACCTACTTTTAAAAAGTCTACCTGTATTATGTGAATCCAATCATGTGTCTAACATCATAAATCCAGAACAATCTTCCCAAATTTGAAGGGGGCAGAGGATATTTTATTTCCTATAAGATCTGGGATGTCCCTCTCTCTTCACACTCATCTGAAGATAATTTTAAACTAGCGTTTATAATAGGCATAATTTCATAATACTTTGGCTTCTTCTTGCATGCTTTTGCTTGGAAAACCCACATTTTTTTTCCACCCTCCATGGACAGAGAAATGTATTTTTGCTCTATGATACTGTTTTTGTTTTATTTTATCCTGGGAATGCTAAAAGCAACCACGATTGGAAAAAGGCGGATTTTGCAAGTCAGTCAAGCCCCCCAAAAGGACTATTTGGCATGCAAGGTTTCAGATCTGAGCCCTGTTTTCTCAAAATATGGGCGAGCCATTATCCACAAGAATATGTGATGAGACAACTCTACGATGTTTGGGTAGTTTGCTGAATGCTCAATTCAGCTGGCGTGCCAAGATGCTTCAAAAAGAAGAGAGAGTTTGTGGTTGCTTATTAATAAAAGATGACAGGCAGGACAATAACAGAATTATAAACAATACCAGAAACTCAAGACAGATTCCAGATGAGGAGAATCAATTGCTGACCTTCCTGTATGCTCATAGATCAAGATTATGCCTTCCAAGAACAGAATAACAGAGTGGGAAGGTCTTCTAGAACCTTCCTTGCACTCTGAAACAGAGGCCCTTCACCCTCGTTCTTCGCTCTCTTCCAGCTTCCAATTTTATTTTGTATTTTTGCCTTATTTGGAAGAGATATCGAAGACGGATGAACATAAAGGCAAGTTCTCAACTCCAAACTACAGCTGAGCCCAGAATATCTGCTGCAAAGGGGAGACATCCATTCAGTGAGTTTTAAACCATTTTACGACGTTGCTTGCCACAGTTGTTCAGCGAACCGCTAGCAGTTAAGTTAGTAGCAGGGTTCTTAAGGGAATCTGGATCGACTGTGCTTGTCAAAAGATCTCAAAATTATATTATATTAACAAATGCCTCACTTAGCAACATTATTTTGGGGCTCAGTTTTGGTCTTAAGTCAAGGACCATCTGAAATAAGTTCCACAGCCTCAGATTATTTGAAGACATACTTTTTAAAAGTCTACCTGTATTATGTGAGTCCACGTGACCTCGGGACACTGCAAGCATCATAAATACGAGTCTGTTGCCAAGCATCTGAATTTTGATCACGTGACCATGGGGATGCCCCAAAAGGTGTAACTGTAAAAAATTGTCATATCACTTTTTTCAGTGCCATTGTAACTTTGAATGGTCACTAAATGAACAGTTGTAAGTCAAGGACCACTTGTGTGCATAGATAGATCGATAGATAGATAGGATGGAGAGAGAGAGGTAATAGATAAATAGATGATAGATCGATGATATAGATCGATGGATTGATTGATGGATGGATGGATAGATAGATGATAGATATAGAAAGATGGATGGATGGAGAGAGAAAGAGAAAGAGATAGATAAATAGTTTGATGGATTATAGATATAGATTGATGGATTGATAGATAGATGGATAGATGATAGATAAATAGATGATATAGATGGATGGATGGATGGAGAGAGAGAGATTAATAGATGATATAGATCAATGGATTGATAGATGGATAGATGATAAATAGATGATAGAGATAGATGAATGGATGGAAAGAGAGAGATAAATAGATTGATAGATGATATAGATTGATAGATGATATAGATTGATGGACTGATAGATATAGAAAAATAGATGATAGAGATAGATAGATAGATAGATAGATAGATAGATAGATAGATAGATAGATATAGATAGATGATAGCTAAATAGATGATAGATGAATGGATAAATGGAAAGATAGATAATATGAACATATATGAATATAGAATATCAGAGTTGGAAGGGACCTTGGAGGTCTTCTAGTCCAACCCTCTACTCAAGCAGGAGACCCTACACCAATTCAGACAAAGGGTTATCCAAGCTCTTCTTAAAAACCTCCAGTGTTGGAGCGCCCACAACGTCGGAAGGTCAGCCATACCATTGAATGTTCCTCCTTATTATCTTCCTTCTCCCACAGAAACAACCAAGGTGACTGTGTGGCTCTGCACAGCTGCATAAATTCAGTGTAGGAACCCTGGATTTAGCTCCAGATTTGATTTGGATTTTCCTGACAGGTACAAGGGTTAATGGAGATAGACTCTCTGACCCATGTAAGCATCTTTAACTGGGAAATTCAGCAACTGGATCTACTTAGAAGCAATTTTGAAATGCGGTGGCCTTAGAACTCTCATTTTACCTCAGAAATGCTGCATGGCATCCCACTCTGTGCAACCCTATCTTTGCGGGCTTAATTTATTTATTGCAGCCTTGTTGAACAACTTTAGGAATTTGTAAGCTCTGAGAAGTCGTAACTCTCCCCTCTGCAGTTGGACAAGTTTTGAAAGCTTTATTAACTCACGAGGCTTGCCAGAATTTGGGCCTCAGGGTGAAGCCGGGAGGCATAAGACACCGCAATTTTATTGAGCCAGACCCAGGTCAGGTCAGGAAAATGACTGGAAATTCTGTATACAAGGGTTGTGTTTTGTGGAAGAAAAGGAGGACACGATGTATACACCATAATAATACAAATACAAACTCGTATTAACTTGCATTTTCCTAATTTGGGGTTATTGTGGTTTTTTTGCAGGGGTGTCATGGATGTTGGTTGCTTTTAGAAGTTCTGAAAGAAACTAGATATAAAATCTCAGTGTTTCACAAAACAAACAGCTAAAATCACCCTGCGTATATCTTTAGTAGTTGTAAAACCCACTGGTGAGATTTCAATTTTTGAGATGCAGTATTTGCCGTTTGCACACTTAACCACATTCAATATAAGTGGCCACTGCATATAGTGATCGATACCAAAACTTTGTAATGAACAAAGACATATATTCAATTTTGCAGCTACTAAGATTGTTGGCCAAGCAGGTACAAAAGCAACCAGGGGAATGATTGAAGTCTGGGAGAGAGTCAATAGGAGTGTTGATTTATCAACAGCTTATTAGGGTCTTAGGAGACAAGGAGTTGGTAGCACAAGGAAACAACAGCCAATAGCCATCCATCAGTTTAACAGAGTTGGAAGCGACCTTGTAGGTCATCTAGTCCAACGCCCTGCCTAAGCAGGAGACCTACACCATTTCTGGCAGATGGCAGTCCAATCTCTTCTTGAAAGCTTTCAGTGATGGCGCTCCCACAACTTCCAAGGGCAACTTCTGTTCCGTTGGTTGATTGTTCTCACTGTCAAAAAATTTCTCCTTATTTCTAGCTTGAATTTCCCCTTGATCAGTTTCCATCCCTTATTCCTTGTCTGGCCTTTGGATGCTTCAGAAAATAGCTTGACACCCTTCCTCTCTGGGGCAGCCCTTCAAATATTGGAAGACTGCTATCCTGCCTCCCCTGGTCCTTCTCTTCACTAGACTAGCCATCAACACATCAATCAACCAACCAGACATCACATAAATATGAAACATACAGCAGCCCAAAGGAAACATTCATGGAGAATGAGAACTTCCCTGTGGATGGGCTCCAGCACAAGCCAAAATTTTGGAAGACAAAACCTTTGGTTCTAGTGTCCAACCCAAATTGCATCCTATGGTACCAAAACAGGAGACAATTTGCAGCCAAGGGTTCATTGCAAGACAATTCCTTCCTTCCTTCCCTTCCCTTCCTTCTTTCTTTCCTTCTTTCTTTCATCCTACCTCCCTCCCTCTTTCTTTCTTTTCATTTCTTTCATTTCTTTTTTTTTCTTTCTTTTCCTTCTTTCTTTCCCAAAATCCTGTTTTGATCTGGCTGCTTTCCTCTGGAGCTCAATTCCAGCTATGACACATCTCGGCCTTCATTCAATAAACAGGATGTGCTGGAAACAGATAAATCAGTCCCCGTGTCTTTGGGGTAAACACACATTAAAAATGCACTGATAACAAAAGGCAAAATGGCAGAGTCAAATGGGCAGGAGAAATTGGCTCAGATCAGTCAAATGTCTGCAGTGGGATGCTTGCTTAGCACAAAGGCTTCCTGGATCGGAGCCCTTCGGAGGAATCAGTCTTGGGCAACTGCGAAACATACCCCAATTCAAACATTGTAGAGCTGTTGCCAGTCTGGATAGACAGTGTTATGTCAAATGGGGATGGCATTTGCATTCAATGGCACCAAAATGAGATGCAAACTAATAGCAGACATATAAGCCCTGTTCCAGCAGCCGAGAACAATAGGAAGTTGAGTGTGTTGTAGGAATATCAAAAAGGGATTAACTGCCCTAGTTAACTAGCTTTAAGTGGGTTGAATTTATTCCCAGGCAGGCCTAGAATTCAACAAGTTTTATTTGAATCACTCACTGGAAGTCCACCTCCTGGTCAGTTGTCCATTTTAGCTGTCCTAGTCCTCCAAGAAAAGAGTTGGAGAGATAGACCTTTTGAGAACAATTAACCAGTGGAACAGCTTGCCTTCGGATGTTGTGGGTGCTTCATCACTGGAGGTTTTAAAGAAGAGACAGGACAGCCACTTGACTGGAAATGGTATAAGATCTCCCTGCTTGAACAGATGGTTGGGCTAGATGACCTCCAAGGTCCCTTCCAGCTCTATTCTGATTGAGAGCAGCTGAAAGGACTAGAATATCCACTGGTCTGCAATCACAAAACTGCATTTTGGGAACTTGGCAACTGGTCTGTATTTATGGCTGTTTGTGGCATCTCACACTCATATGACTGTGATTTGTGACTTTTTTTGCCAGAAGCAGAGTTTCTGGCAAAAAAATATGGCCATCGCTATTAGGCATGAAAGCACAGTTCCACGTGTGCAATTCAATGGATGCATTGCAAAATAGCCTATGCATGGGAATCTTCTCAACTAACAGTTAGAGTTAGATAAAGGTGGATGGAATTCAAGGGGAGTTGGATTTAGCCTGCTTGTGGCAACGCAGAGATTCTAGGCTGATCCCTCTTTTAATCCTGCCCCCAGGTTCTGTCATTCTTTCTCCAACAATTATGGACAATGGGTTTGCTTTATGACTGCATCATTTGCTTAAGGACTGCCGTGAAATAGGTCATAAAATCTGGCACAGTCATGGGATGACTCTCCTAATGGCTGGCTTGACTCCTGGTTTTAATTGTGGTCATAAGTCAAGGACTACCTGTATTCTAAAGCTCAAAGCTCTGCAGCAAGAACTATTGTTTTCAAAATAGGTGTGTTTAATGAGCATGATCTATGTAACCCAAGTGACAAATCTAGATCTATTAGTACAGGGTTGTTATAACACCTGCTAGTATTCTTTTTCCCCCAAACACTTTATTTTTCCATTTATACATAATACCATTACTAATTGAACGATATACATTTGCACACCCTATCCAATTTTTCAATACACACTACTTCCATATTCTCATAATTATTATATACATTATTTACATTTTCTATTCTTATGTCTATTGTAAATCCAGATATACCATGTTTCCCATATTGCATTGTCTCCTGTGTCAGCATTTCCTTTTAGTTCCATAGTTAATTTGTCCATTTCCAAGCACTTGAAGATCCTTTTAATTATTAAATCTTCAGGAAGAAGGTTGAGATTGATACTAGCACCTGCTGGTATCCTATGCACAGTGGATTTGACCTACGTGCTTATGCACAATTCATGCTGTTCCTTTAACTGTGGTAGCAATCTCAACCTTCTGCTCATTTTCCAAGAGTGCCACCACTCTGCTGCAATATCACTCAGAGTTCAACCTGTGGGATGCAGACCCTGAGTGGAATTAACCATAGGTCCTTCCTCGACTAGAGAATCAGCTTGGTGTGGTGGTTAAAGCATCCTGCAAGAAACTGGGAGGTAGTGAGTTGTAAGACTGAGGCAGAAAGCTAGCTAGGTGACCTTGGGCCAGTCACTTTCTCTCAGCCCTAAAAAGCAAGCAATGGCAAACCACTTCTGAAAATCCTGCCAAGGAAACTGCAGAGACTTGTCAAGGCAATTGCTGGGAATCAACACTGACTTGAAGTCTATGGAGATTCTCAGTCATCCAGGTCATGGTTATCCCAAAGGTGTTTTTTTCAAGATGAGGTTCTTGGATGAGAAGCAAAACATCTTCAAAGGAAAGGAAAGGGAAGGGAAGGGAAGGGAAGGGAAGGGAAGGGAAGGAAAGGAAAGGAAAGGAAAGGAAAAGAAAAGAAAAGGAAAGGGAAGGAAAGGAAAAGGGAAGGGAAGGGGAAGGGAAAGGGAAAGGGAAGGAAAAGGAAGGGAAAGGGAAAGGGAAAGGGAAAGGGAAAGGGAAAGGAAGGGAAAGGGAAGGAAAAGGAAGGGAAAGGGAAAGGGAAGGAAAAGGAAGGGAAAGGAAAAGGACGGGAAAGGGAAAGGGAAGGAAAAGGAAGGGAAAGGGAAAGGAAGGGAAAAGGGAAAGGAAAGGAAACCTTCAAAGGAAAGGAAAGGAAGACTTCAAAGGAAAGGGAAAGAAAGGAAGGGAAGGAAAGGAAAAGAAATCCAGTTGCCTCTTGAAAAAAACACTTTTGGGATTGACTTGAAGGCAGACAAACCCGCATTCCTGCTGTCCTACCAAGCAAGAACACTAGCATCTTGTAGAGGGAGGGAATGAGAAGGTGGATCTTCTACATTTCCAAATGGAATTGGAGGACGTTAGAAGGAACTCCGAATTGTTTACCCTGAAGTAAATCTGGTGATGGATCCCATTTCTTCTCCTAGTTCAGGAGGAGCTCTTGCTGAGTCAGAGTTCTTTGACTCCCTATTTCTGCAACAGGATGGCTCAGGCATGCATAAACTCAACACCCTCCTCAACCCACACAAACCGCAATTGCTGTCATGAATCCGGGAGCCCAGCTGACTCAAGCTTGGCTCACTGATTTCCTAGGCCAAAACCACCTCCATATATGGTACCTGGAGATATCATTTATCTGTGCTCCAAAAAGGTTTCATTCCCCTTCAGTGCCTGCATCAATTGCTCTGGTGCCTTGTTTCATCAAGTTGCACGCTGTGTAAACATGGGTTGGTTGGAGTGCATGGATGCAGAATGGGTTACTCAAGGTTAGCAAAGGGAATTAGCAGATGGTTAGCCCTTGCTCATTGTCCAAGGACTTAGCCTACTTAATCCCATTCTGGTTGAGAAATTCTGGAAATGAGGGGGGTCCTTGGTGCTTTTGGAGCTTGGTAGCTTTCTTGCAGACATTTCATTACCAAACTAGATAACATCATCAGTATTAGAAGAGAGTGAGGTCGGCTCTCTGGTTATAAACTATACTTCCACTGATAGGGAAAGCCACTATAAATAAGTAGAAAGAAAAACCCTACTTTCTTCTAGCACTGATGTTACCCAGTTTGGTAATGAAGGCCTGGAAGAAACCCACCAAACTCAGAGAGCACCAAGGACCCCACCGTTAGAATAGAATAACAGAGTTGGAAGGAACCTTGGAGGTCTTCCAGTCCAACCTCCTGCTTAGGCAGGAAACCTTACATGATTTCAGACAAATGGTTGTCCAATCTCTTCTTAAAAATGTCCAGCGTTGGAGCATTTACAACTTCTAGAGGGAAGCTGTTCCACTGATTAATTGTTCCAACTGTCAGAAAAGTTCTCCTTTGTTCTAAGTTGCTTTTCTCCTTGATTAATTTCCATCCATTGCTTCTTGCCTTCAGGTGCTTTGGAAAATAGGCTGACCCTCTCGTCTTTGTAGGATGCTAATTCGCCAAGGTGAAATGGAGGTTCTTCATAGAGAATTGCCAAGGAAGGTTATGGGTTCCCACTTCCAAATTTTACATGGTCGATTCTGGTGAGCATCAACTGTCCAAGACTTTGGACACACCTTCACCCACCTCTTCTTCCTACCTGAACAGGCTGGGAAGTAAACCTAGGATAGGTATGCATGAAAGTGCATGCTGGTCTTACAAACTTCTTTTGAGTTCCTGCCCATTCTTGGACTTTCAGGATTCTCACATTAGTTTTGTAAAACATCAGACAATTCTGCCCTTGCCAAATGAATTCAGGGTTGCTTAGAAGAGCCGTGGTAGTGCAGCGGTTAAAACACAGTATTGCAGGCTAGAATATAATGATTCCCTCTTTGTGTCAGCCAGTGCGATATTAGAACACTGCTATCATGTCTCCCCTAGTCCTTCTTTTTTTTTCTTTCTTTTTTAAAATAAATTTTATTAAGTTTCCAAATGTTAAAAACATAAAACTTTATACATTGCTATCAACATCAAGACATCTTTTGCATCTCCTCACATTTTTCAGTACATGTACTTACTTATTCCTTTACCATTACATCTTACTCTTACTATATATCTTTTATCCTTACATCTCAACCTTCTCCATGGTATAGTTATATATTTACATATTCCCTCATTCTTTTCCTAATTGCCATTTTATTTTCTTTTTGTTTCTAAACCACTCATACCAGGCATCCCAGGCCCTATAATAAATTGAATCGTCTTTGTCTTTTATTTTCATTGTTAGCCTGTCCATCTCTATACAATCTATTATTTTTTTTTATAACCATGCCTTCCGGTGGAACCCTTTTTCCTCCCTAGTCCTTCTTTTCATAAAACAGATCAAAGAGCAAATGGCCCTGCCCCTTCGTTGTAGACCAGGATTGAGTGCCAGAATTCAGCTAGTGTGCAGAGCGAGCCGCCTCGTAACAAACCTGAAGAGGAAGGGCAGGGAAGAAAGCTGTTCTGCAATGCACCAGCCATAATCCTTTTGCTGTGCTTAATAGCACCCAGCTCACTGCTTTGCAAGACTTTAATCCCAGCCCTAGTTATCCTAAACCCCTTCACACATTCCTGCCGCATTGTTTGGCTGCCTCACGTGTTCTCGGAAAGGGCCCCAGCTATGCAAAGAGCTTTATTATCCCTGCTCCGAATCCCACATGGGGAGGCTGTGTGTGTGGGTTCGTGTTTAGCACAGCTTCTGTTGTTCCTGCTTTGCTCCATCCCAAACTTGGAAGGATGCCATCTGTTTTCTCCAAAGAAGCTATCTGTCACCCATGTCGGGAACTGAGGGAGAGAGCTTGATGGAAAACACTGGACCTCTAACTCTTTTAAATGCCCGGGAATGTGTCCTTTTTTAAAACACAAAACTGGTGGATCCTAGTCGTAGGCTGATCCCAGCAAATTTCGCCTCTGTCTGAAATGCAAAGGTCTTTAAAAAAAAAAAAAAATACATTTGGCCCGAACACCCACCAAGAATGTAATAAAGGAGCCAGAGAGCTCGCAGAGCAAGCTTAGACGTTCGCAAACTTGAAAGAGATTTAGCTGGAATCGTTGCCCAATTGCCAAGTTGAACCTGTACACCGATCCAATTGTCTAACTTAAAAAATTGGGCAAGGCAGGGCGGGAGGAGACCCAAAAGAGATGGAATGCAGCTTAGGTCTTGCTCACAAGGATGTACTAATATTCAAACTTCATCAACTATTAGCAGCTTTTTGTAGTCTTTGACTTACAACCTTTAGCAACTATTTGATGTTACAATAGCACCAAAAAATGTGATTTATGACTGGTCTTCACACTTTATTTGTATCCCATCTTTATGACTTTAACTCAAACATATCCAACACACCTTCCTCCTCTTATTTTCCTCACAACAACAACCCTGTGAGGTGGGTTGGGATGAGAGAGAAGGCTTGGCTCAAAATCACCCAACCAGATTTCATGTCTAAGATAGAACTAGATGTCCCAGTCTCCTGGTGAGTGGTCCAAAGTCACCCAGCTGGCTTTCAGGCCTAAGGTGGGACTAGAACTCCCAGTCTCTGACTTTCTAGCCTGGCGCTAGTAAGTGGACGACTAGCTCTTTTAAACTTAAAGAATGCAAATCTGCAAGATCTGGTTTACTTGCTCAAGATTTGCTGGTGTCCTTTTCTAAAATGTAAGCATAATTGAGACATCTAAAAGAAACACTCCCATTATTTTTTTTTTTTTTTGTGGTGTGGGAACAAGCCAGCATATTATCAAGAAATCTGCCTTTTAGATCAAAAACAATCCAAAAGAGGATGGAATATTTTGAACAGAATTGCAGGATGGTAACTATTCTGTGAATTAAACTGACGTGAATTTGTCTCTTTCCTTTTTATCAGGGATTTGATGTTTTCTGCTTCTTAGTCACTATTGTTTCATTGTTTGCTGATATGGCCAATGACTCTCCCCTAAAATGCAGGCTGGTTCTGGGTCCTAGATGAGCAGGAAGCAAGGAAGTATATCCGGATTTATGTCTGTGGCACTTTTTAAAAAGAAATTCCCAGACAGTAGAAAGAGAGATCTCTTTTAAGCCAACTTTTCCAGGACTCTTAAGTGTCTCTTGGTTAAAAAAAAAAAAAAGTCCAAAAATCATTTTAAGCCAGCAGGAGTAGCTTGCAATCTGTTGCACATATTTTCATGTTGTTAAGTTTCCAGTAATTGGGAGGGGCAGGAGGGGCAGGAGGAGCTGAACTGCACCATCCTTCTCTGTCCCTAAACCATCAGAATGTTTCATCCATTGCTCTAAAAGATTAATATTTTGAATGTCCGCTTGTGAATTCCCAAATAAAAATCCTGCTCAAAACAAGCTCAGTTTCTGGGGACTTCAGTGACAGGCCTGTGACATTTTCTTGCACGGATACAGAAGGGGTTGCTGTTATGACAAACATTATTCCCACCACCCACTCCAAGTTCTCCTTTAGTCTATAACCCTGCATTTCCTCATGGTCCCCTATCCAGAATTGACTTTGCTGAGCTTTTTAAAGACCGCCAATTGCAGTAAAGAATCTAAAACATGGGGTAGAGGGCTCCACTTTGCTTCAATCAAAGCTTCATCCAGGGAAAGACCCCTTCAAGGTCCATATCTCCATGCCTTCCTCTAACTGCATCTCAGAACAAAGACTCAAGTTACAATAATAGAAGACTCATTTTAAAAAAATGGAGTACCATCCCAAGCTTAGCAGATATTTAGACGAAGAAGCTTGGCAAAACTGAAAAGCAGACCCTAAAATTGAATCAGCAGGCAAGTAAGAGGTCTCTAATTTCTCAGCAGACTCTGCTAATTAGCTCATATAAATCTGCTACAGGTAGCTCAGAAAGCGAGCCAAGCTGTATGTTGAACTAGAAGATGCTGTTGGAAGAAAAGCGGGTTCATTTTGCTGCTCAGCTTCAAATGCTAATCAGCAGTTTCAGCTTCAAGAGAAGTACAGGACAGCAAGAAACCGTTGCAAGGGACAATTAATCAGCCTAGCTAAGTACTGTCAACAGCGTGCACTCAACTAACCATAATCCTGCCTACTTTTTTGAGAGGAGGAGGAGGAGGAAAAGGAGGAGAAGGAAAAGGAGAAGGAGGAAAAGGAGAAGGAGATGATGTTAATCCTGCTGCTCACTTTTTTGCAAGCAAGAGGAGGAGGAGGAGGAGGAGAAGGAGAAGGAGGAGGAGGAGGAGGAGGAGGAGAAGAAGAAGAAGAAGAAGAAGAAGAAGAAGAAGAAGAAGAAGAAGAAGAAGAAGAAGAAGAAGAAGAAGAAGAAGAAGAAGAAGACCATCTTTAGTATTGACAAACTCAGCACCAGTCAATTGCAAAAGGCAGTTTTATTTGGAGTAGCTTACTTACATTCTGCAACAAGACCTTGAATACTAACAAGCAACAACATCTCCCTATCCCAGATCTTTGGAAAAGTCTTGATAGATAGATAAAAATGTCAGACCCAGTCTAAACATCTGGCTGACTGTGCAACCAGCCATCATCGATAAAATTATGGGGGAATGAGGAATGGAAATTCACAGAAAGCAAGTTTATGAGGACTATCGACTGAACCCAATTGCTGGGAAGCCTACAGATCTCCAGACATTTGGATAGCTGTTGAGGAGTCAGAGGATATGTGGTTAAAAAAGTCAAGACAGCTGGGAAAGAAGTGCCATCCTTTTATTCACCTTCTTCAAACATCTCCTTGGAGATGCTAACATGCAGTTGAGCCTAGTTTGCCAAGGAATTATACTTATTCCTTCACATCCCCCACTTTCACCATTTCGAAATAGAGGGAGGATTTGTAAAACATTATTTTTTGCTCAGCCCTTGGGGGGGAAAAATAACCAGTCCCACAACTTTGGACAGGAAATAGCCTCTCCTCCAGAGTCCAAGGGCTGGCCAGTTTGAACCAGGAGAGGACAGCAGAAAACAAATCATCCATTAAATGGATGAAGAAAGCCTGTAAGAAGAAAGAGAAGAACTTTGGGATATGCTCCCAATATGGCTACAATGGAGGAGGCAGGAGAAAAGATGCTGTTGAACTAGGAAAGAACGGTAAGAGGAGAAAAGAGAACAGAAACAGAGAGAGAGAGAGAGAGAGAGAGAGAGAGAGAAGACAGAAGAAAGAGAAGGAGAGACAAGGGGGAGAAGGAGAAAAAAAAAGAAAGAAAGAAGGGCACACAAAGTATCAACTCCACAAAGGTCCTTCAGCTCACATTATATCACATTATATTATGGCAAACCCATCTTTTTTATTCATGTTCCTCTCCTGTTTTAGAAATAGAATGGTTTTTTTTGTCAAGGCAACATATACAGGTAGCTCTTGGCTTAGAACTGTTCACTTAGTGACTACTCGGCATCACGCCACTGAAAAAAGACACTTATTGTTCTGACCAAGGCTTCCAAGACCATAATTATGCACATGCTTATTTTAAAAACAAGTCTTGTTTTATTGTGACGATGGGAATTATTTTCATTCCCAGCCAGTAATGAATCTTAAACAGTCCCTCAAGATAAGCACCTACCTTTCTTTTCTGTGAAGTGCTGCCAATAACAGAAGTATCAAGTGAACTAGAAAAAAAACCAACCAAACTGAACTGAATGAACAACTTTGCTTCCTGCAAAGATTTCTTCACCTTTTCCTGTCCTTTATACCTTATGGGAGGGACCATCACCTCTCAGCCTTACTCCCGAGCCGCCCCTTTTGTCTCAGCTGCTCTTGCCTTCTAGCAGCTCTGTGCATACACGCACTGGGAACAGGCTCCCCTTGTTCCTCTGCCTCGCTGCTGCCAGACTCTGGAGGCTCCGGAGTCAGCACCCCACTCCCAGATGGTCCTGGCCCCATCTCTGCATTGGACACAGGACCCTCGTCCAAGTCCTCTCCAGACTCCAGGACTGATCCCCTTTCTTCCCCACTGTCTGATTCCGCTGCCATCTGCACAGGCTCCCGGCGAACCACAACACTTATGACCATTTTCCACACTTGAGACGATTGCAACAGGCCCACAGCCGTGTGATCAAAATTCAGATGAACAGATTTATCCAGAGTTGGAAGGGACCTTGTAGGTCATGATGCTTGACAACTGGTTCAAATTTATGACGGTTGCAACATCCTGGGTTCCTATGATTTCCCCTTTTGGGACCTTCTGAGAAGCAAAGTCAATGGGGAAGCCAGAGTCACTTCACAGCTCAGTTACCCCAATTCAATAATCGTGGCGATTTACTTAACAACCGGGGGGGAGGGGGNAATAATCGTGGCGATTTACTTAACAACCAGGGGGGAGGGGGGGCAAGAAAAGTCATCCGAGGGGGAGAAACTGACTTGACAAATGTCTTGCTTAAGCAACATCAATGCTGGGCTCAATTTGGTCATAAATCAAGGACAGCCTGTAGACGTTCCTTTCTGATCCAGAAAGATCAAGCACATTTTTGTGTGTTCCGGCACCCGCAACTGACTTGCCAACTTGTTTGTACATTTTAGAGTTTGGGGGAGGGGGGNTTGTGTGTTCCGGCACCCGCAACTGACTTGCCAACTTGTTTGTACATTTTAGAGTTTGGGGGAGGGGGGGGGAGACGGGATTGAGAGTGTTGCTTTGCAATTGAGACAAACAGGCAGCGGCCATTGCTGTGAGACAGATGGAATGAAGGTTTGGAAAGCAGCACTAAAGTGCAGGATTTGAAATATTAAGCGGAAAGGTGAATGCAAACTGAAGCTAAGCAGTGCAGCCCATTCTGACACCGGTAATCCCTCCGGCATAGTTGACATCGGCATGTTCTAAAATACTCTTCTGCAGCTTTGCCCACCTCCCAAGTCCCAACCCCCCCCGCCCCCCAGACCTATTTCACCCCATAATTCACAATGAGCCCAGAATGGCTGCGAGTGGACACCCCAAATGACTGAAAGGAAAAAGGAAGGCTGTTCTCTGTGTCATGTGTGTGTATGTGGAGGGGGTTATGAATAATGGTTATCCTTTGAAAGCTGAATGTAACAAATTTCATTTTAATGTATGATGATTAGGGTACATTAAAGTGACAATAAAGTTTCGATTCTCCTTTCTATTCTCTTCTATTCTATTCTATTCTATTCCCTATTCTATTCTATTTTCGATTCTGTTTTCTATTCTATTCTATTTTCGATTCTATCCTATTTTTTTCTTTTCTTTTCTATTTTATTCTATTCTGTATTTTCTGTTCTATTTCCTATTCTATTCTCCTATTCTATTCTTTATTCTATTTCCTATTCTGTTCTATTCTATTTTTTCTATTCTATTCTATTTTCTATTCTATTCTCCTATTCTATTCTATTCTATTTTCTATTCTATTTCCTATTCTATTTCCTATTCTATTTTCTATTCTATTCTATTTTCTATTCTATTCTATTTTCTATTCTATTTTCTATTCTATTTCCTATTCTATTTTCAATTCTATTCTATTTTCGATTCTATTTTCTATTCTATTTTCTATTCTATCCTATTTTTTTCTTTTCTTTTCTATTTTATTCTATTCTGTATTTTCTGTTCTATTTCCTATTCTATTCTCCTATTCTATTCTCTATTCTATTTTCTATTCTATTCTATTTCCTATTCTATTTTCTGTTCTATTTTCTATTCTATTTTCTATTCTATATTCTGTTCTCTTCTACTTTAATTCTAATTCCATTCTGTTTTAGGATAAAATAAATAAGGTCAACCTATTTTGGAAAACAATGCTGACTTATTTTCCAAAGCCCCAGAAGGCAGGACAAGAAACAATGGATGGAAACTAATCAAGGAGAAAAGCAGCCTGGAATTAAGGGGAAACTTCCTGGAGGCGAGAATATTAATCAGTGGATTGATTTGCCTCCAGAAGTTGCGAATGCTCCAACACTGGAGGTTTTTAAGAAGAGACTGGACAACCTCTTGTCTGAAATGGCATAGGGTTTCCTGCCTAAGCAAGGTGTTGGACTAGAAGACCTCCAAAGTCCCTTCCAGTTCTATTCTGATTCTGAAATGGAGAGGGGAGGAAATAGAGAGCCCAGCTTCCCTGGTTGCTCTGACAGCAGAAACCCAGCAAGTTTTGATTGTCAGTAGTCCACATATTAGAACCTTTCTGCCACCTGCCTCGTATTTCTCCCCATCTCACATTTCAAAATCAGAGTACTTCTGGGAAGAAAGGATTAAGAGCAAATGGAATAATTTATACAATTAATTAAATTATAAAAAGGATTTGGATTTGGCCCTCGGGACAGATTCAGTGACAAGCTGCCTGCTTGAAAAATCCTGCCTCTGATCAGCTGAGAGCCAGTTTGGTCTCATAATTAAGGCACCGGAAACTGGGAGTTCTAGGGTTGCCTTATGCATGAAAAGCAGCTCCGTGATTTTGGGGGCAATCCCCTGGAGACGGTGAGTTCTAGTCCTGCTTTAGGCATGAAAATCTACTGGGTGATTTTGGGCCAGTCATTCTCTCTCTCAGCCTGATCAACCTCACAGGGTTGTTGTTGTAGGGAAAATAAGAAGAGGAAGAAATATGAGGCATGTTTTGATGCCTTGAGTTATTTATAAAAACAATAAAGATGAAATAAAAAGCAATCTGAAAAAAATTAGTGTTTCATGGCCCAGCTGAAACATAATGGAGAACAAACAGAGACACGGCATGCTCTACAAAGCAATAGCAATAGCACTTAGACTTATATACTGCTTTATATTGCTTTCCAGCCCTCTCTAAGTAGTTTACAGAGTCAGCCTCTTGCAAACCTCAACAATCTGGGTCTTCATTTTACCGACCTCAGAAGAATGTAAGTCTGAGTCAACCTTGAGCCGGTCAGGATTGAACTGCTGGCATTTAGCAGAATTGGCCTGCAATACTGCGTTTTAACCACTGAATTCATTTGGCAAGGGCAGAATTGTCTGATGTTTTACAAAACTAATGTGAGAATTCTTAAAATCCCAGAATGGGCAGGAACTCAAAAGAAGCTCATAAGACCAGCACACACTTTCATGCAAACCTATCCTAAGTTTACTTCCCAGCCTGTTCAGGCAGGAACAAGAGGCGGGTGAAGGTGTGTCCAAAATCTTGGACAGTTGATGCTCACTAGGATCAACCATGTAAAATTTGGAAGTGGGAACCCATAACCTTCCTTGGCAATTCTCTGTGAAGAACCTCCATTTCACCTTGACGAATTAGCATCCTACAAAGACGAGAGGGTCAGCCTATTTTCCAAAGCACCTGAATGCAGGACAAAAAGCAATGGATGTAGAACCCAGGAAAAATTTCCTGACAGTTATAACAATTAATCAGTGGAACAACTTGCCTCCAGAACTTGTAAACGTTCCAACACTGGAAGTTTTTAAGCAGAAATTGGATAACTGCTTGTCTGAAATGGTGTAAGGCTTCCTGCCTAAGCAAGGGGTTGGACTAGAAGACCTCCAAAGTCCCTTCCAACTCTATTATCCTATGTTCTATTTCATTCCTATCTTGGATCTCGCCAAGATCAGTAGGAACTCTGTGAGAACTACAGACTTTCTTCTTCTTTTGCAAGATGAAAGGTTGGAAGAATGAAGGCAGATTCCTGCCAGTTGAAAGCTCCAGAGCACCAAACTGGAAGCCGCTGAAAAGGAGCATCACTTTGAAGTGGAATGACCTCATCCATGAGACCTTAATGCTCACCCACTGCACATGCACTCACACCTCCAGGCACATTGGCAGAGAACAGTGTCCATCTGCCCACTTCAACAGATAATCTGGATACAAAAGACAGATGCCTGTCAGCAGCAAATCCCTGGTTTTATTATCAAAACACTAATAAGTTACTCCTTTCCCCTTATGGAAATTAATTTGTCTAGGGCAACGAATGCCTTCAGGTTTAGCATTTCTGGATCTTAATCCACTTTCCGTCAGGACTGATTCTTGAAAACCTTTCTTAGCCCATTCTGGGAATTGAGACATTGGCTTATTTAAAGAAAATACAACTAGAAAACACAACAACAACAACAACCCTGTGCCTTTGTATTTCCACGAAAAGAACTGGGAAAGTGAAATGGCCAAAGAGTTGAGCAATAGGGAGAGAAAGAAGAAGGCTCCAGGACCAGTAGCTTCTGATCAAAAAGAGAGCCTGAAAAACAGGAACTGTGTTCAAGTATTTAGACTTGGGTTCTACAGCTGGAGACACTCATTCCTCAGCCTGGTGGGCTGCAGATGCGTGGAGAAAAACAACCTGTTAGGTAGCATGTCCACTACAAAAGCCTAGGAGTTGACAACTCAACACTTTGGAAGTCTAGGAGCTTGGAGGAACATCCTTGGTGTCTCTCTCCAACCAGATGAAAGAGCTACGAGATCTGGCTGAGGAACCCTTGCCAACCCTTGCCAAGAAGGATCTTCTGGTGTGGACCTCTCTGTCCCACTGAAGTAGAGATGGCTATGATCAAAGACAAGGGAAGCATCCCCTGGACCAGCTCACCAGGAGGAGCAATTCAGAGAGATATTTGTGTTTGATCACTTGGGGCAAGAGAGGCCTTCCTTCCAGATGTGCAATTCCAGAGACATCCTTTTCAAAAGAGCATCTGGCATCTCTGATAGAAATGCCACACATGTGGCCAGCGACGCAGCGTGGCGACAGGGCGAGCGCACATATGCACACCATCTGCAAAATCTCTGCTTGAGATGCTTATAAAAATCCCCCCCCCCACAGCCCCACACAACTCTTAAACATTTCTCGTCAGCCGGGACGTGATTCTCCTCTGAGCCATAAATTTATTGTTCCCTCTTTTTATAACCCATTATATAATCTTCGGCATTCCGTTTCAGAACCGCACCGAGCAGTTGCCACAACTTGGCACAGTGTACTGGCCCAACACCCCATCCTGCTTTTCCAGCCGGACATCAAATAAATCATCTATTCCAAGCAATCCATCAATCATGTTGGGAGACAAAAGTGCTTAAACTGCCAATTTGTTCTCTGCAATACAGTTGCCCCCACACACTGAGGGGCCCTCAAAACGAGCACAGGTTGCATCCTATTATAATTTTTTTAAAAAAACTTCTGTCCTTTCATTTAACCTGTGAGATGAAGCAGTGAAAGGATGAAATGGGGAAATAAAGGAAGAGACAGAAAGAAGAGAGTTTTAATAAAAGGGTGGAAAGAAAGGGGAATACCTGTCCGTTAAATGCTATTTCTCTTTGACAGGGTGCATATAGAACTCCCTTGATCCATGCAATAATTATAACTATTTCAGGTCCTTGGGAAGGAGTTGGTAAGTGGACCAAAATGCCAAATTTAGTTTAAACCTCTGGCTACCTGTGTGACAAACCCTCATTCCCATCAACCATCTTCCACTTGTCTATAAACAAAAATAATAATTAGTAATAACAATGGGTGGGATTTTCCATCTGTCTGTAAACAGGAATAATAGGTGGATTTTCCATTTTTATAAACAGAAATTTAAAAAAAAAAGATATTCCAACTTTATCCATAGCAATATACAGGTCTTCCGCAGCTTGTCTATAAGGAAGGATAAAGAATAATCAGGGGACCTTTCATAAGGAAGGTCCTATAAGGAAGGATAAAGAAAAATAAGGGGACCTTTCACTTAATAAACAAGAATAGTAACATTCTCCATTTACCTATCAACAAGGAACCGCAGGAATAAATAGCAGATTTTCCTTTTTTAATATATATATGAGAAGGAAACAGAACAGAAAGAGAATTTTCCCCCTCCCACTTGCTTCCAAACTGGGCTTAAAAGAGTGTCAAAAGAAATTTGGGGAGTGCTGGAGGAGGGCGGGGGTATTTGGGGGGGGTCAGAGGGCACCCGATCGAGCCCCCCTTTGCCAAGGATCCGCTCCGGGTTTCCCCCGGGAAAGAGAAAAATAGACCCCACTTACTGCGAGGAAGGGCGCAGGTAGCAAGGAGAGATCGCCCGCCGGGAAACGTCAGATTCTTGCCCGAGCTGAAGCGAGTTCAGAGGGTTTTTTTTTTTTGAGCACTTGGGGAAAAAGCCCGGTGGCTGCTTGGAGGGACGCGGTGCTTGCAAAGCCGGGCGAGGAAAGGAGGAGAAAAAAAAGGGGGAAACTCGCCTCTCCGAAGAGCGAGCAAAAGAAAAAGACACGGCCGAAACATCTGCAGCTGCGGTGGCTACGAAACGGGACGCCCCCGTCTTTTGCTGCTCCTGGCACGGTGGGCCGAGGTTCCATACCTTCTCTCTCTCTCTCTCCTCCTCTCTCTTCCTCTCTCTCCTTCCTCTCTGCCTGCCCCCCCCCCCAAAAAAAAAAAAGGCTGAGCGTGCAAGAACTGGGAGGAACCGAGCGGAGGAAAAGGAGGAAGAAGGGGTGGGTGGGAGAAACACAGGGGAGAGAGAGAGAGGGAGGGAGGGAGGGGAGGGAAGGAAAGGAAAGAGAGAGAGAAAAGGAAGGAAAGAAAGAAAGAAAGAAAGAAAGAAAGAGAAAGAAAGAAAGAAAGAAAGAAAGAAAGAAAGAGAAACGTAACAGAGGAGAAACTGAGCCACGGCGGGCTCAATTGCTTTTAAGAAAAGGAGCTGAGGGGGGGGTTGGACTTGGGAAGGGGGGGAAGAAGAAGAAGGTTCAATAGATCCAAGGGTTAAATATGAAGGCGGGGGGGGGGGGTGTAAGGACGCCAATTCCCGCGGAAAATGGGAAGCAGATTTCTAGAGAGCGTTTAATGTCCCCCCCGCAGAGCTGTGGGTCGCGGGGTTTGCGCGTGGAAGGCAGGAAAGCCCCCCCCCCCGGCTCTCTGCTCTCTTCGCTGGGCTATCTGCTGCTGCTGCTGCTGCTTTCCCTCCTCTCTCTGTTTTTCCTGGCTTTGGGGTTCTTTTTTAAAGGGGAGGGGGTCGTTAGGTTGTCGTGTGTCCCCCCACCCCAGCCCCACCCCACCCCCAACCAAGAGAAGCTCCGAAAGTGCCAGCAAAGGGGGAGAGGAGAAGATCCCATAAGTTAGAAGACCCCCAAAGGAAGTTAGAAAGGCTGGGTCCCAAACCGAGCTGCCTTAACTGGAACGGGTGGGGGAGGATGGGTGATGGGGGAGAAGGAAGGTGGAAATAGAAACGAGCTCGCCTTTTCCGAAGGGAAAGTCGGTTTCTGGGCTGGGGAGGGGAGAAAGGAAAGAGCTCTCCTACTTTTGGGTTGAACCTCCGACTTTCTGGAAAGGCAGAGAAGGGAGGAGAGGCAGGAAACTTTTATTATGAGTTCTGTCGCTCTCCCCTCGCCATCGTCCTCCCCCCCCCACCTTTTGGAGCTTCACAGGCCATTGGGTTGCTGGAAGCTTTTAGGAAATTGAAAAAGGAGGGGCTGGTTTTCCAGGAGGTTGGTCTCCTCCTGGCTCAAGCCAAGGTGGGTAGGGGTGGAGGGGGAAAGCTTGCTTTGTGGGGAGGGGAAAGGAGGGGGCTGGGTGTGATGGGGGACAGCTGGCCTCCCTTTTGTGGCAGAGTCGAGGGCCACACCTGTGGAATAGGAGGTGGGGGGCTGATGGAGATGTCCTTCTTCTTGGACTTGTTCTGAACAGACCTCCTTGTCTTGTCTCCCTACTCCATGGCCATTCTGTCATATCCCCCTCCTTTTTTATAGGATGGCCAACTGAGATCAAAGGAGAAAAAAAAACCTTTATTTGGGTTGGCCAGCTCTTACCAAGTGGAAACTGGAATCTTTGCTAGAACATAGCATGGCTGTTTGCAAAAACTTCCAGTGATCGATGCTATGGCCATAGGTTTCTACAGGGGCAGGTAAGGAAGGGCAGTGATGTCACACACAGCATGATGTCATTGTGATACATATGACACAACTCACCCCAATTCCACAATGCTCTTCAGGTATGCACGGCAGCTATGTCTTTGGAAGGAAAGCAAAGAAGAGAATGACCAGTTGCAAGGGTCATCGGCTACCGTGGTGATGGAGACACCATTGGAAGACCAAAAGAATCTGGTTGGGGACAGATCCTCCTGGAGAAAATCAATCTGTGTAGACTCTAAGACAGGGGTGTTCAAACTTGACAGCTGTAAGACTTGTGGACTTCAACTCCCAGAATTCTTCCTCCAGTCATGTCAGCTCAGGAACTTTGGGAGTTAAAGTCCACAAGTTTTAAAGTTGCCAAGTTTGGAGACCTCTGCTCTAAGAGTTGACACCAACTTGATGGCACATCATCCATCCATCAATCAATGCAAAGACCTAGCTCTCTGCAGAAGGAGATAATTCTGGGAAGGGTGGGAGGAAAGATTAGAATAGAATGACCAACAGCAAGACTCAGTTATGGTGGTGAGGGGGGCACCATTGGAATATCTGAAGGACCAAAGTAGGGACAGATCTTCTTGCAGGAGGCCCACAATGTGCTTGCTAAGCATTGGTAGTACATAATACATTTCTACCTAGAAAAGCCATAAGGTATGCAGAGAAGTTAAATCTCGGGAATGGTAGAAGGAAGGAGAAGGTGACCAGCAGCATGGCCAACAGACTTAGTTATGGTGGTGATGGGGGCATCATTGGAAGAACTGAAGGACTAAGGTGGACACAGATCCCCCTGGAGAAGGTCCAGAGATGATGCTAAGAAATGACTGGATGGTACATAATAATTTTCTATCTAGGAAAGCCACAGAATACCCTGAGAAGTTTATAATATTGGGAAAGGTAGAAGAAAGGTGAAGATGAGGATGACCAAGCAGCAAGGTGTACGGTTACAGTGATGATGGAGACACCATTGGAAGACCTGGAGGATCAGGGTGGGACAGATCCTCTAAAGAAAGTCTATCTATGTGGATTCTTAAGAGTTGACCCCAACTTCTTGGCACATCGTCCATCCACCAATCAATGCAAAGACCATTGGAGACCATTGGAAGAACTGAAGGACCAATGTGGGGACAGATCCTCCTGGAGAAGTTCCAGTGATGTGCTTAATAAGAGCTGACTTGATGGTACATACTACATTTCTATCCAGGAAAACCATACAACACTCAGAGAAGTTATTGGAAAAGGTGGAAAGAAGGAGAAGATGAGGAGGACTAACAAGAGCAAGGAAAGACTCAGCTACAGTGATGATGGAGATACCATTGGAAGACCTGGAGGATCAAGGTGAGAACCTCTGGAGAAAGTCTGTCTATGAGGACTCTAAAGAGTTGACCCCAACTTCATGGCACATTGTCCATCCAACGATCAATGCAAAGACCTCTCTGCAGAAGGAGTTCCATCCTTCCATCCTTCTGGGAAGGATGGAAGGGAAGATTAGAATAGGAGGTCAAGGGTGGATGCTCTCAGCTACAGTGGAAAGACAAAGTTAGGGACATGCAGAAAATCAATGTGCCAATGGACTGTATTTATAATGGTTGCAGCATCCCAGAGCCATGCAACCCCCATTTGCAACTTTCCAACAGCAAGTTGATGTGAGAAGCCAGATCCATTTCATGACCATGTGATTCACTTATTGACTGCAGCAATCCAACAACCATAGCAAAAAAAAAAAAAGGTCACAATGACGAGCNCAACAACCATAGCAAAAAAAAAAAAAGGTCACAATGACGAGCGCAACTCACTGGACAACTTCACGGCTTTGCAACAGATGTTCCGGTTCCAATCGAGGCCATAAGTCAAGAACTACCTGTGGTAGTGTTCCCCAGGACATTATGGGAGATTTAAAAGGGCAACTCTTGCATAATTATTGTACTCCATCATCTGACCAGCATTCGAAAGATAAGAACAGGTGGACTACCTGTAGTTCAAATATGCTCCAAAAGTCACAATATACCAAATCAGATAGTCCAATGGTTAAACAAGCAGGAACTAGATAGCAATAGCCCTTAGACTCAAATACCGCTTCACAGTGATTTTACAGCCTTCTCTAAGTGGTTTACAGAAGAGTCAGCCTCTTGCCCCCAATAATCTGAGTCCTTATTTGACCCACCTCAGAAGGATGGAAGGCCGAATCAACCTTGAGCCAGTCAGGATCGAACTGCTGGCAGTGGGCAGACTTAGTCTGCAGTGCTGCATTCTACCCACTGTGCACCAAAGAAGGAAGGAAGGAAGAAAAATAGCCATAGCACTTAGACTTATATACCGCTTCACAGAGCTTTTTACAGCCCCTTCTAAGCAGTTTACAGAATCAACCTTGAGCCTGGTGAGATTCAAACTGCCAAATTGCAGGCAGGCAGCCGGCAGAAGTAGCCTGCAGTACTGCACTCGAACCACTGCGCCACCATGGCTTGTGGTACTCCTAGATGCAAGAGCTAGGAACTCAAGCAAAGAGGCAACTAAATCGCTGTAGTCAGCTTGCTGCAGTTACTCAAGGCTTAGGGAGGAGGCTCATTGAAGAACGTTGCTCTGCTCACCTCTGGATGCTCCTCCACCTGGAACTTGGGGATTGTACGTCAGCATCTGACTACGCCTGTGGAGATCTGGGTGGTTGATCAGCCCTCTGTTGATTCCCGACACTGACCATCCTGAAGCACAGGCTCAGCCACGGCCAACTGGCCACATGGGGCAACTCACTCTGGGACATTTCAACAATTATTTGAATTTTTGTCATTCACATTTTATCTCATCCCTCCTTTCACATTCTTTCTTTAACGATTCTATTCCACTATTTCTTCAATATTAGTGTAACTCTTTTCCTGGGGCGAGTTGGTCATGGTGAGTTATCATACATTCAGCTGGAGCATGCTTGTCCATTTCCAGGCCAAAGTCAGGCTCTGAATCATGGCTTACAACAGCAGGTTGTTTCATCGTACACTCAAGAAAGGTATCTATGATTAGAGTGGTGCGGTGGCCCAGAGGTGGAGCTCTCACCTCACAATCAGGAGACTGTGAGCAGTAGAGGCAGGTATTTCTCTCTCTGAGCATAATGAGAATATATCTGCTGAACAAAACTACACAGTGGTGACAGGAAGTGCACCCGGTCAGTAAATACTCTACTAGCTCCATTCAGTTGCCCAGGCTTCATCCCGCAAGGGATTATGGGGCCGTTAAATGATGATCATGATGAAAGTTATCCATGCTTATTTTGAATAAACAGGTAGAGAAATCTATTGTTCCTCTGTTGTTCAGCTCCATTTTTTGAAGTTCCCTCTTCTTATCACACCCACAATTTTTCCATCCTAATATCCTCATCAATGAATTTCAAAATTAGCATGCAACAGTTTGCTAAATCCTAACTTTTTAGCTTTCCCTTTTTTCTTGGTTATAAGATCCGGGGGTGGGAGGGGGAGAGGGGAATCCCAGATTCCTTCTTTGAAAAGAAGAGTAAGGTTTTAATTACATTGCTGCTGCTACGTTTGATTGAACACGGGAAACAAATAAGGATAGTCCAAACATTCAAGAAATGGACATGGGAGAGAGGAAAGCACAGAAATTCATGGTCTTCTCAAGTTGTACATTTCAATGTCCTCCCCCCTCACACCCCCCAACAAGTTATGTTGTGTTGTTTTGGAAGGAAGGAAGGATAATTAGACTGGCCTCCTTTCTCCAAAAAAGACCTCAAATTCAGTACTCGTCAACTATGGCTATGAATCTGCAACCTTCTCAATAGTCTGCAAATTGAGTTGAAGGCAACACGGAGTCCTTAACCCAGATTTCATCCTTCTCTAATAGCCTCAAATTTCTGGTGTGGACCTCAACAAGGAAGAATGTCTCTTGTTACAAGTCAAGTGGACACAAGAAGTGGTCCCCTAAATTTTGGAGAATCCCTGATTAGTTCCTCTTCCCTATTTCACCTATCTTGTTTGAGATCCTTACAATGGACACAGGAATTTTAGAATGGAACCAGAATATTGATTGACAAGTTACAAAGTCAGTCGTTAAATCTCAGGAGATCTGATGTGGAGGGAGAAACACACACACCACTGAGCCCCAAAGGTGCATTTCCAAAAGAGAACCGGGACTTTCTTGTTTTTTTTTGTCCTTTGAAAATGTTTTTCTTCTCATCCAAGAAGCTTCTACAGTTCTCATCCAAGAAGCTGCTTCAAAAAGCCAGGAGTTTATAGCTCTGTACAAGGCCAATAGAAATAAAAACGGGCAGGGAACGGGAAAAAAAAAATCAAGATGGCAGCTATGATGAAGTAATCAAAGCGTGTCATGTTATCTGTGTATATCACACATGCAATGTCCACAGAAAACAGCTGGCATTTCCATTGAACCTGGTTCAAAGTACTTGTAGTAACTATTTATTGTATGCTGCCCAGAGTCACTTTCCGTGAGATGGGTCAGCATGTAAATTTGATAGGATGGATAGATAATTGATCAGATAGACAGATGATAGATAGATAGATCAGATGATAGAAAATGGAAACCGGCAGATAAGGTGATAGATGAGGGAGATTAGATAGACAGACAAATGAGAGAGAGAGAGAGAGAAAGCGGGGGAGGGGGAGAGGGAGAGAGAATGGATGGATGGATTGAAGGATTGATGGTAGATAGAGGATGGAGAGATGAGAGAGATAATAGATAAAGAGATTAAATAGATGATAATGGGATAGATAGATGATAGACAGACAGACAGACTAGATTGCAGTCTTCCAATATTTGAGGGGCTGCCCCAAAGAGGAGGACAGGGTCAAGCTATTTTCCAAGGCACCCGAAGGCCAGACAAGGAACAATGGATAGAAACTGAACAAGGAGAGAGATTCAATCTGGAAATAAGGAGAAATTTTCTGACAGTGAGAACAATGGAACAGCTTTCCTTCAGAAGTTGTGGGAGCTTCATCCCTGGAGGCTTTCAAGAAGAGATTGGACTGCCATCTGTCAAGAAATGATGTAAGGTCTCCTTCTTGGGCTGAGGGTTGGAATAGATGACCTACAAGGTCCCTTCCAACTCTGTTAATTTGTTAATTTAATTTAGACAGGCAGGCAGGCAGGCAGACAGACAACATGTTCAGTGTGGGGCTGCAAAGATTCAAAGTATGAGTAAAAAAATGTTCTCGATTCCTAGAAGATACCTTGAGTTGCTATTCCAAAACCCGTCAGGTTTTATATTGGCATTCCCTATAGCCCTGACAGTAGATTGTAGGATTTTCAACATTTCAAGGATAAAGGTTGGATCAGAATGGTTTTCATTTCATTTAGGTTCCTAAAGACTAAAGTGAGAGGCAATTTAGGGTAGTGGTTAGGCCACCAGGAGTCCAAAATGACTTGAAGGCACATATAAAACTTCATAAAGCAAAATGTCTCCCACCAGAGGGTAAAACTGCATTTGGAAGTTGAGGAAGTGTCTTAAGAATGGGTCCTCAAAGTTCAATACAACTTTTTAACCAATGGTAATAAAAGAAAAAGCTTGATCTAGAGCAGAGGGCTCCAAACTTGGCAACTTTAAAGACTTGTGGACTTCAACTCCACAAGTCTTAAACTTGTGGAGTTGAAGACCACAAGTCTTAAAGTTGCCAAATTTGGAGACCCTTGGTCTAGAGTCTGCCCTACAGTTCTGGAATAAAGAATTTGGTATTTTTGAGCAGACTGTTACAAGGAACAATACAAGTTACATCCACATGTCACAACAAACCATAGTTTACATAAGCTACAAATGGCTGGGATGGTTTTAAATGGCTGGATTTATCAACTTGCTAAGCCAAAAGCAAATAACATGTTATTAGGCCTTATCAAGATGTGTGAATTTACCTGGAAGAGATCTTTTCTGTGAAAAGGAAACAGGCTTTTAAGAAGTCTATGTTGGTTTAATTCTTAGTTACATCCAGGGTTGCTTTAGGAGTTTAGATGAGCTTAGTGTGCCCTCTGCTGGTTACCTAGACATTTTCATTTCATTCAAAGGCAGGATACTTGGTCAGAAAAAAAATAAGGGTATTTTGAGAATGTGTCCTATTTAGAATCACAGAATCACAGTTGGACCTCTGAGGTCATCATGCTCTAGCAGGAGACCCGATATCATTCCAGATGAGTGGCTGTCCAGCCTCTTCTAAAAACCCTCCAGTGATGGAGCACCTACAATTTTTGAACATTTAAAAACCAGGAATGCAGGACTGCTCAGAGATGAGCAAAGGAAACATTTATTTATGAGGTTTATTTATGGGCTCTCAATCTGTAGGATTCTCTGGGCAATGTATAGAATTCAATTGCAGAATAAAGCAATATAAGACCATGGCTGCAAATGATAGCAGCTTTTATATTAGAATCAGCCTCACCAATTCCTTGGGAGAAACTGATATTTATGCGTTTTGTAAATCTGTCAGGCATGAAGAATCAAGATCACACGTTAAGATGATTACAATAATCTAGTCAACTAATGGTCAGCACTAACTTGGTGCTTGATAAAACTCAAGGGAAGGGTTAGATTACTTTTATGATTATTATTATGATTATTATGATTATTATTCCTATTACTTATCTCCTCCTACTTATGACTATAACCTTGCTGCTTCTATTTATATTGTTTTATTTAGTTTCTTTATAGGACTTCCATTGCTTATTTAGTATCCTCTGACTATCACTAAGTGTTGTATTTTATGATCCTTGATGAATGTATTTTTTATGTACCAAGCTTATGCTCCGAAAAAAAGTTCCTTGGGTGTCCAATCATACTTGGCCAATAAAGAATTTTATTCTATTCTACTCTACTGTACTCTGCTCTGCTCTACTCTATTTTATTATATTTGGAGATCATGGAGATGCTCCATTGACCAAATTACACCAAGACAGGCAAAGCCAATGTTTAGAACAAGCACAAGAGAAAGAACCATCATCAGATTTTTTTGGAGGAGAACATCCAGTTAAGCAAAAGCCTTCAAAAAAGAAAAAAAATCATTCCTTAATTTTCTTGAAAAACACCAACCTTCTCACTTTTTGATGATACCACCAGAACGTCCACATCAGGGGCCTTCAATGCTTCCTTGGAACCCCACTGCTTAAACTGATTTGCAATACACAGACAAAACCCACCTTGGTTATCTTCACATAAAAGTCCACGCTATTGTTCTTACCTTCTCTAGAGATCAAGGCATTCCTTCTTAACGCATTCGAAGTTTTACAAGCCAGCATACATCGATTACAGATTCTTTTCTTTTCAAAAATTGCTGAGGTCTATTAATCTTTTCAAGCCTCTCTTTTGCTAATTTTGGGGTGTCCCTCTAATTCCAGAATCTTCATATACACATAAATACACACACACACACACACACACACACACACACATATATATATATATATTTGTTTGTTTTTTAAAGTTTTCGCGGGTACTTACATGTATGCTGTTCAGCTTCCTTCAGGTATTATCCCACGTCATTGTAGTGCTTTTAAAGTTGTAGCAACGTTTCAGAGGAAACATTCCCGGAGGAAGCTGAACATATATATATATATATATATACACATTTTTAAAACTGCAGAGAACTGGAAGGGGAAAACTGACTTTTTGAGCTGATGTAAGATGACACAAATACCGTATCTGTGACAACTTTTCTAGACCTGCAAACCATCATAAGCAGGTCTGCTTATTTGTAACGAGTCATCAGACCATCACAAAGTTAAGTATCTGTATAAAAATAGCCAAAGTTAACCTAAATCACATTGGTACAGGTCCATATTATATGTTACAAACAAACAGAGCATTCTCAGAGTTTCAGCAAAATACAGCATTTGAACAGTAAAACCTACTAAAATAAAAATAATTTTAAAGGACCGACACTACAGTGACTTTCTCCATTGTTTAACTCCAAACATACTAATCTGTCATGGACAGATTTAAAAAGACTCGTTAGCATTTCCTTCCCTCGCAGCTACAAAGAATGCATTTTAATTGATACTGAGCAGAGAAATTCTCTTGCCGTTTTTTTTCCCTTCCAACCTCTGTGCATTTTTTATCCTCAGCTGGAGAAAAATGACTTTATTCCTTAAGTGTCTTTTGCAAGTCCAAAATGCCTGGGAAAAAAAATGCTCCAAGTTGAGGTTGTACTTTTGGCTGTTAGAGAGGATGCGGGAGTGTGTTTGTGTGTGAATGAATGTTCTGTCTTTCATGGCGACTCCTTAGGAAAGGGACTGATAATAAAACTGTCAGGGCCATAATGCCTTTGCACAGATCTATGATGAGACCACACAGGACAGCGGTGTTCTGTTTTGGTTGCTGCCTCTTAAAAAAAAAAAAAAAGGCAGANTCTTAAAAAAAAAAAAAAAAGGCAGAGGAGGACCACCAAAATAATTAGGAGCCTGAAATGGCTTCCTACACAGAAAATCTCACAGCTTTTAAGGATGTTTTGCTATGGGAGCAAAGGAGAACTGAACACAGGAACAGCAAACTGGAAACCAAATACAGGGGGATTTAGCTCTGCCTGAAGAGAAATCCCTTTTTTAAAAAAACACAATGCACAAGTGTGGAATCTCACGCCAGAGTTGGGTTCGCGGCCATCATTTGGATGGTTTGACTGGACTGGATGGCTAAATGGAGAGCCAGATGTTCTAGTGATTAAAGCATGAGGCTAGAAAGCCAGAGACTGTGAGTTCAAGTTGAGCCTTAGCTGTGAATGACAGCAGGGTGATTTTGGGCCAATCACCAGGAGATGGTGAATTCTAGTCCTGCCTTAGTCATGAAAACCAGCAGGGTGATTTGGGGCCAATTACCAGGAAGTCGTAAGTTCTAGTCTCCCCCAGAGAAATCAACCATCTGCTTTCTCTACTCCCAAATTTGTGGAAGACTTGCAAACCATTTACAATGTAAGTTTTCCTCTAGCAGATGATACCACTTATTACAGAATCCATTCGGGGTCGGTTATTAGGACCCCTGAATGTCTTCTGAGCTTTTGGACTCGTGCTGGAGCCCATCCTCAGGGAACTTCTCTCTAGCAGGATGTAGAGATAGGTTTCCTGAGGATGGGCTCTAATGTGAATCTGAAAGCTCAGAGGATAAACCTGCTGACTGACCCAATTTGGATCCTTATTCTGGGACATGTATATTTGCTTTCCATTTGTGAGATGAGTTATTCCTCCTTGGTTGAAGAAAGTCCGGGATTTCTCTGTGTCCTTCTTCCAAATAAGCTCCAGACAATCTGCTTTTGGAACATTTCTACTAGAGATTGGCCCCACACCATTAAAGGGATACAGAAAATGTCCCTTTGAGATGTTGAGACTCTAGAAAAAGTGCAGAGAAGAGCAACCAGGATGATTAGGAGACTGGAGACTAAAACATATGATGAATGTTTTATCGTATGGATAAAACTGGAACTGGGCCTGGCTAGTCTAGGGAAGAGAAAGGAGAGCAGCCTTCCAATACTTGAGGGGCTGCCACAGAGAGGAAGGGAGCAAGTTGTTTTCCAAAGCACCCAGAGGCCAGACAAGGAATAAGGGATGGAAACTGATCAAGGGGAAATTCAACCTAGAAATCAGGAGAAATTTTCTGACAGTGAGAACAATCAACCCATGGAATAGAAGTTGCCCTGTGGGAGCATCATCACTTGAGACCTTCAAGAAGAGATCGGACTGCCATTTATCAGAAATGGTGTAGGGTCTCCCGCTTGGGCAGGGGGCTGGACTGGATGATCTACAAGGTCCCTTCCAACTCTGTTAATCTGTTATTATCTGTTATCTGTTATCCTTTCTCTCACCAATTTTCCACTTGAACCATCACTCAAATGCCCCTATTTTTTTTAAAGGATGGAATCACCAACCTGCTAGGAACCCATTGCAATAGATTTAAGTAAAATATGTGCAAGGCTAAATATATCCCCCTCCCCAAAATCTAGTCTTTTTCTGCCTTCCCCAACCTGAAATCTCACACAAGCATGTTGTTGAATCAAGAATACATGATGGAATATATAATGTGCCCATGCTTTAAAGCACAGGGAGATCTTCATTTGATCTCCTCGTGGGCTTTCTTTGTGCCAAATTTTGGGTATAAATCTCTGGTGTGAACAAGTAGCAAGATTCTAGCATCCACTTGCTTGCCAAAACATTTTTTTTTTGAGCACCCTGGAGCATATACACTTATGTTGGATTAATCTGACCTTTCTGGAGGAGTTATGCTGTTCTGATGTTGTTCTCTCTTCCCATGACTACTTTCCATAATATCTGCACCAACGCTGTGAACGCTGTGAAATCTTCTCCAACCAGTTTCTAAGAGGAAGTTGTATTGCAAGCGCCCATAAGCAGACTTCTCAAGCAAATGTTGGACTGCATAGCCATAGCGATAGCACTTAGACTTATATCCTGCTTCACAGTGTTTTTACAACCCTCTCTAAGTGGTTTACAGAATCAGCATATTTGTCCCCAACAATCTGGGTCCTCGTTTTACCCACCTCAGAAGGATGGAAGGCTGAGTCAACCTTGAGGTGGTCAGGATTGAACTGCTGACAGTTGGCAGAGTTGGCCTGTAATACTGCATACCCACTGCACACCATAGAAAGAAGGAAGGAAGGAAGGAAGGAAGGAAGGAAGGAAGGAAGGAAGGAAGGAAAAGAAGAGCAATAGCAATAGACTTCACAGTGCTTTCCAGCCCTCTCTAAGTGATTTACAGAATCAACCTATTGCCCTGGCTCCTCATTTTACTGGACTTGGAAAGATGGATGGCTGAGTCAACCTTGAGCCGGTCAGGATCAATCTCCTGGCAGTGAGCAGTCAGTTAGCCTGCAATACCGCATTCTAACCCCTGTGCCATCATGGCTCTACATAGCACCAGATATGTCCCTGGAAAGGAAAATCACAAAATTGCTTCTCACTTATTTTGGCCATGTCATGCGGGGGAATTCACTGGAGAAAGCAATTATGTTTGGAAAAGTTAGCGGTCAAAGGAAACCAGGTTCTCCCAAAGAACACAATGGCTGGACATCATCAAAGCTGACACCAGCCAAAGCATAGAACAACTCAAAGAAGTAGTGCAAGATCAGAAGATGTGGAGCAGAGGTGATATTCAGCTGGTTCTGACCCATTCTGGAGAACCGGTAATGGAAATTTTGAGTAGTTTGGAGAACCGTCAAATCCCACCTCTGACAGGCCCCACCAACCCCATCTATTTTCTGCCTCCGGAGTTCCAGTTGATCAGCTGGATCTTCTTTGGTTGCCTTGCATAGGAGAACGGAGCTGCAAAGCAGGTTAGTGAGGGTGGGGAAGGAATGGGATTTTACAGTAATCTTCCCCCAGGAGTGGGGTGGGAATGGGGATTTTATAGTATCCTTCCCCTGCAACGCCCACCAAGCACACCACACCCACCAAGCCACGTCCACAGAAGCAGTATTAAAAAAAATTTGAATCCCACCACTGATGTGGAGAAATCTGGCCCATAGGCTTGTCAAGAGTTGGACACGACTGAATGGGTATAATCATCCTCAATATCATCATCATACTTCTAGCTTTGCAGTCATCCTACCTAGTCCACTCTCTTCTTATTCTTGGCAACCAACCTTGGATCCTCCCATCAAAAAGAAAGAATGCAAAATTGCAGAATGCTTTTGAGAAACTCAACAAAAGCATCGCCAACTGCTGGACTGGCTGGACTACAAAGATCATCATATAGAGTCTGTTATTCTATAAAGGTTGACTCAGCCTTCCATCCTTCTAAGGTGGGTTAAATCACAACCCAGACTGTTGGGGGGAAAGAGGCTGACGCTGTAAACCGCTTAGAAAGGGCTGGATAGCACTACGAAGTGGTACACAAGTCTAAATGCTCTTGCTATTCTGTTGTCCTCTTTTCTCCAGGAGGTATCTGGCTTTTAGTGGAGCTTTTATTCTTGCAGTGTAGCATTTTGCCACTAGATGGGAGAACTTGCTTAGAATCAAGAAATCCTTCTGCCTTGAAGGTGGGTTTTAAAGAAGGGTTTACGAGAGAGAGCATGCCTGCAACCTCTTCAGAGAGTGAGTGAGCGAGTGGCTGTGATTTAATTTCCCAGTAGATTAATCTACAGTCGAAAATGACTTTGAAATCTGTTCATTAAATGCTTACGGGATCGTCTCTAGGTTTTAATAAGGGGCTAGTGGACTGCAACTATCTACAACATTAGAAAAGAATAGAATAGAATAGAATAGAATTTTTATTGGCCAAGTGTGATTGGACACAGAAGGAATTTGTCTTTGGTGCATAAGCTCCCAATGTACATAAAAGATATAAGTGATGAATCAACATATTAACCAACACAGACAGCTATGATAATAGAAGCTGAGATTTGTAGGCATTGTAGATGATGTCAGAGGTCTTCTCTATCTCTCATCGCATTCTTGGTTTTTTTGGTCGACCTTTCCCTCTTGCTAACTAGGTTTGTATAGCCATGAGGTTCAACAGTTTGAAGTTGACTATGTTGGATGAACCCAGCTGCTGTGTCCGAGAAAATCAGGCAGAGCTGAAGGTGGAGTCAAGTGCATCATCAGTTTAGAGCTGTTACATTGCCACAAAGGATCCACATCCAACCCCTGTTGAATTTTCTTGACCCTTATCTGGCGCCAAATCAGCGTTCAAATTTAGTTGACTAGTTTCTTGTATATAGGCTTGAATAAACCTTCTGTGTTGCTACTTAATGGATGGCCCTGATCCTTTGTGCCTGACACAATGTGAATTATGGGTTAGCATCATGTTTATCATTTTACTTTGGCTTGATCCAACTATCCATGGTTTTCAGTCATCCAGGTCATGGTTCTCCCAAAGGTGCTTTTACAAGAGGACGTCCAACTGGACTTCCTTGTTTTTCTTAGAAGATGTTTTGCTTCTTATCCAAGAAGCTTCTTCAGCTCTAACTGGATGGTGGGGAATAGATAGTCAGAGCTCAAGAAGCTTCTTGGATGAGAAGCAAAATGTCTTCAAAGAAAAACAAGGAAGTCCAGTTGAAAGTCCTCTTGAAAAAGCATCTTTGGGAAAACCATGACCTGGATGACTGAGAATTTCCATAGGTATCCATGGTCTAGCAATAATATTGCTCCAATATTTGAGGGGTTCCTACAAAGATGAGGAGGTCAAACTATTTTCCAAAACAACAAAAGGCAAGACAAGAAGCAATGGATGGAAACTAACTAAGGAAAGAAGCCATCTAAAATTAAGGAGAAATTTCCTAACAATGAGAGCAAATCAACTCTTTTGCCTTGAGTAGTTGTGGGTGCTCCATTACTGGAGGCTTTCAAAAAGAGACGGGACAACCATTTGTCTGAAATGGCATAGGGTCTCCTGCTCAAGCAGCAGGTTGGACTAGAAGACCTCAGAGGTCCCTTCCTATTCTATGTTCTATTGCAGTGGTGGCTAACCTTTTTGGGCTCCTGTGGCAGCACCCAGAATGCAATGCACGTGCCCCTCTCCACGCCCCTGCACATGCACGCACAATTCTCCCCCACCACCCCCTTACCTGCACTGCGCCTCACAGCTGATTTTTCGGCTGGTTTGAGGCCTTTTTCAGCCTCTCAGTGGTTTTTCAGGACAAATTATAGGCCCATTTTGTCACATCCGGTATGACAGGAAGTGACAAAATGGGCCTATAATTTGGCCTGAAAAGCCTTGCAGAGGTTTTTCCAAGCCTCTGGGAAGCCAAAAAAGGCTTCAAACCAACTGGGGGAAAAAAAATCAGCTGTGAGGCACGCGCATGCGCATTGAGGTAAGTTTGCCTGTGGCTCGCATGCCAGCACAAATGGCTCTGCGTGCCACCGATGGCAGGTGTGTCATAGGTTCGCCATCACGGTTCTATTGTCTGAAGGATCTTGAAAAGAGACATTTTTGTTGAGGCAGCATGTTTTGGTGGTTGCTGCACATTTGCCCAGAGGGACATGATTTTATGATTGTGGTGGGTATAAATACAATAAATAGATACATGTTTGGATGGCGTCTCTCAGCCAGGCAGAGAAATTCTATATCTCCAGAGGGGGGGAAAAGGAGAAAAGATTTCCTAAACACAATTTCACAATTTTCCTTGCTCTGGGAGAAAAGAAGAGGGTTTTTCCCCCCACAATGGTCTTGAAAAATGTTGCAAAAATACAGCAAGACCCTTTTAAAAGCATCTCCCTCCAAATGCTCATATATGCATGTTAAGTTCAACTATCTCCCTCTTTTAAAATGTTAATTATTTAATTATCGGGTAAGGGAGTTGGAACATTGTGTAACAAAAAATTTAAAGAGGGAAAGCTGACAGATTTTTTTAAACCAACAAGAAATCTGTGTCTTAACTCTCTGCGTGCAAATACCATCTCACCAAATAAATGAGAATTGTTAGTGGATGAACAAAAAAATATTGGCGTACAAGTTCATTCTTTTATAGATATCGATATAAAATAAAGGCATGAATCCTACTCACAGTATACGTCTGACATGTCTGTCTGTCTGTCAATCTATCTATACACTTACATCAGTATTCTTCAAATGAACTGTTTATAAAATGAAGATATGGGTCATATCTATATGTCTAACATGAATTTTTGTCCTTTTGTTTTTCTATCTGTTCTTCTCTCCATCCATCTATCATATTTATCTTTCTATCATTATCTCTCTCTATCATTCTCTCTCTCCCCCTCCCTTTCTCTCCCTCCCTCTCTTTCTATCGCTTTCTTTATCTCTGAGTTCTGTCTGCCTACCTACATCAGCATTTGTAAAGTGCGCACATCTTTAGTTTGAAAAGAAAGAGAGTGGGGAGAGAGAAAGAAAAGGAAAGAAACAGAGAGAGAGAAGGAAAGGAAAATAAAGGAAGGAAGGAAGGAAAAAAAGAAGGAAGGAAAGAGAGAGAAGGGAAGGAAGGAAAAAAAGAAGGAAGGAAGGAGAGAGAAGGAAAGGAAAGGAAGGAAGGAAAGAGAAAGAAGGAAAGAAGGAAAAAAGAAGGAAGGAAAGAGAGAGAGGAGGAAAGGAAAGGAAAGGAAAGGAAAAGAAGGAAGGAAGAAGGAAGGAAGGAAAGAGAGAGAGAAGGAAAGGAAAGGAAGAAAGGAAAAAAAGAAGGAAGGAAGGATAGAGAGGGAAGGAAAGGAAGGAAAAAGAAGGAAGGAAGGAAAGAGAGAGGGAAGGGAAGGAAGAAAGGAAAAAAGAAGGAAGGAAGGAAAGAGAAGGAAAGGAAAGGAAGGAAAAAAGAAGGAAGAAAGGAAAGAGAGAGAAGGAAAGGAAAGGAAAGGAAAGGAAAAGAAGGAAAAAAGGAAGGAAGGAAGGAAAGAGAGAGAGAGAAGGAAAGGAAAGGAAAGGAAGAAAGGAAAAAAAGAAGGAAGGAAGGAAAGAGAGAGAGAAGGAAAGGAAAGGAGGGAAAAAAAGAAGGAAGGAAAGAGAGAGAAGGAAAGGAAAGGAAAAGAAGGAAGGAAGGAGAGAGAAGGAAAGAAAGGGAAAGAAAGAAAGAAAGAAAGAAAGAAGAAGGAAAGAGAGAAAAGGAAAGGAAAGGAAAGGAAGAAAAGGTTATATATTCTTCCCCTTCAGCAACCACGTCAGCCATCAATCCTTCCCTCAGCTTAATTCCCAAGACCCTGCAATGCGAGGGGGGTCCATGCCCATCCCTGGAAACGCAGCAGAACAAAATGTGGTAAGACACCGAGGGGCCGTTTGTAACCAAATCCTATTACACCAGATACGGCTGGGATTAGGCCCGGCATATTTTCCCAGAAGACCCTCCCCCACCGCCTCCAAGCCTTCTACAGATGTTCACTGTCCATTCCCCAGATGTTGCCCCTCTCCCAAGACGAGCTGCCCTTCTCATTTCCAGGACCCACCACCTTTCTCCCCGCTCTCAGGCAGAAGTTCAATTTAGGTAGTCCTCGACGTACGACCGCGACTGGGAACAGAACCACCCAGGCCGTTGTTAAACGAGTCACGCCCGTAGCAGTTGTTCAATGACCAATTCATGTATGTATGTATGTATGTATGTATGTATGTATTTATTTATTTATTGGGGGGGGGCACCATTGTAAAGCGAATCACTGCAATTGTGAAGCCAATCGTTTAAAAGCGGTCGTTAAATGAGCCCAGCTTCGACTGGTTATTTTCCTTGTCAGAAACTGGCTGGGAAGATTGTAAATTTGCATTATGGGACCATGGGGCATACATTGAGGACTGGTGGAAAGCTATAAATATTTTAGGTGGGTGGGTGCTATTTTTGTTATTAATGCATTATTTTTTTAATTTTTTTAATTCTTTTCTTTGGTTATTTTTATTTTTATGTGACGTTTTTATATTCGTGTCAGCCGCCTTGAGGGGCCCTAGGCCAGTGATGGCGAACCTTTTGGTTGTGGTGTGCCAAAAGCATGTGTGTGTGCGATAGCCCACATGTGCATGCCAGCACCCACAATGCAATGTGCCCCGCCCTCCCCGCCATGCATGAGCGCACAACACCCCTGCCTTGACCCTTACCTGCATTGTGCATGCGCGTGCCTCCCAGCTGATTTTCGGCCCATTTGAGGCTGTTTTTGCCCTCCCGGAGTCTCAAGGAAAGCTGCTGCAGCCTCGGGAGGCCGAAAAACAGACCTTCTGGAAATACCAGACGTGCCCATTTTCGGCCTCCGGAGGGCCTCCGGAACCCAGAGGAGGCCGTTTTCACCCTCCAAGAGGCTCGAAGGAAGCCTCCTGGAGCCTCGGGAGGCTGAAAATGGGCCCGTTTTGGCACTTCCAATATTTCCGGAAGGCCCATTTTCCAGCCTCCTGAGGCTGCAGTGGCTTCTCTCGAGCCTCCGGGAGGGCGAAAATGGCCTCAATTGGTCCGGAAATCAGCTGGGAGGCACGCGCATGCACAATGCAGGGAAGTTTGCCTGTGACTCACGTGCATGCACAAGTGGCTAGGCAAGTAGGCGGCAATATACCTTTTCTAAAATAAGTTAATAAATAAAATAAAGTTGTGTTCAGCGCTGTTGTAAACTTCAAAGAATGGTTCCGAGTTGAGAAGTTGTAGTATAAAAGTATAAAAGTATATACTTTTTATAAAAGTATAAAAAGTTACAACTAGTTGGATTCTGTTATGAGGTAGTCCTCGACTTACAACGGTTGTTCAGCGACCATTCAAAGTTACAACAGCACAAACAGCGACTTGTGACCATTTTTCACACTTACAACCATTGCAGCATCTCCATGGACACATGATCAAAAATCAGCAACTCACTCAGCAACTGACTCTCATTTTTGACGGTCGTAGTATCCCGGGGTCATGTGATTTTGTGACTTTCTGACAAGCGAAAAGTCAACAGGGAAGCCAGATCCACTGAACGACGGCGTTACTAACTCAACAACTGCAGTGATTCACTTAAGAACTCTGGCAAGGAAAGTCAACGTCAACGCTCCCTTAACAAATGTCTCGCTTAGCGACATACATTTTTGGCTCAAAAGTCCTCTTGAACTATTACAGTACCTGTAATAGCTGGCAATAATGAGGTACCTATTCTGAGAAAGCCAGTTTTGCATCACTCCTGGTCAAGATCACTTCTCTGTAGAAAGGAAGCCCTTTGGATTCCCTGCCCACTTCTGTGATCGAGAGAAACTTTAGTTGCTGTGATACAACTTCGCACCTATGGGAAAACTTCACCTGTGGCAATGCTGCCTGAAATGGGTCATGGAAATAACAAGTGGCTGCAGAAGTCAGCCAATATAGGGCCTCTGTTACGTTGTAGTAATGACAAAACTCAGCTTGGAGAACATACCTGGGACTGAACTCTCATTCAGCCACAATCATTCAGAAAGCCAGTTTGGTGTAATGGGGAAGGCACTAGGCTAGAAAGCAGGAGATGGTGAGTTCTAGTCCTGCTTAGTCATGAAAGCTGGCTGGCTGACATGGAGCCAATCACCAGGAGACTGTGAGTTCTAGTTACACCTTAGTCATGAAAGCTGGCTGGCTGACATGGAGCCAACCAGGAGACTGTGAGTTCTAGTCCTGCTTTGTCATGAAAACTGGCTGGCTGACATGGAGCCAATCACCAGGAGATGGTGAGTTCTAGTCCTAGGTAATTTTGGAGCAATCGCTTTCTCTCTCCTTCAGCCCTGCCTACTTACTTCACAGAATGGTTGTCATAGGGAAAAGAAGAGGAAGAAAGCATGATGGATAGGTTCGTGTTATTTGTAAAAATAATAAAGTGGAAAACAAACAAACAAATAAACAAAGTCCTGGGTAACTGTAACCAGTAGCTTTATCTTAGCCAAACCTTCTGTGTGGTTTTTGTCCTGAGAAATTTTTTTTTTTTTAAATCAGCTGTCTTAAGTTTTCTGGAAGAAAAAATTAAAATCTATTTCCAGTCAATTTCTGGTGAAACTGAACTTTTCTCAGGCTCAGATGTCCCCAGGAATACTATGTGTGTAAGATCCCACTTTCCCTGGAGCCAAGTCAAGGTCAAGAAGTGGGCAAATGGGTACAATGGCCTTAAAAGCACCCTCGGGTTAGCACCACTATTATATTTAACGAGAGAATTCCAGTTCAAGTTGTTGCTGTGCATCCTTCCTCTTCATGTTTCTAGCCGTTATGAGCACCAGCCGTTCCCTTCGACATCCTCTTCCCGAATTATCCGTTTTGTCCTCACATGCTCTGCCTTGCCTGGCATCCAAAGAGGAGTGAGGTGTAGAGTATAACCAAACTGGACAGTCTTACAATGGAACTAAGGATAAAGAGGAATTAGAATATCACCTAACATGGGACACATATTGTATAACTGGATAAATAATAGAAGCAGAGATTAGTGTTACATAAGGAAAGAAAATTAACAAAATACAAATATATGCAGCAATAGGGGAAGATGTAAGGATAAACAATGCAAGAAATCGTATTGTTGAACTGTACGTGAATATAGCATGAAGTTGAGTTGAGTTGAGTTTACTTTATTGTCATGGCACCTCATACAATGAAATCAAACACCATCTTCAGTGCACATCATGACCATGAAAATAAACACAAACACACACCCTTCACTCTCCACACATTGAATCAANATCAAACACCATCTTCAGTGCACATCATGACCATGAAAATAAATACAAACACACATCCTTCACCCTCCACACATTGAATTGAAAACCCGATACTGCATTAATATTGCACTATATACAGTAGAATTCAACAGAGCTCCTGCCCTGGGATAGAAGCTGTTTTTCAGCCTATTTGTCCTTGTTTCTATTATTCTGTACCGTCTGCCAGATGGTAATAGTTCAAAAAAAGAGGGGGTTCCCAGGATGAGATGGATCTTTGAGGATGTTTTGAACTTTCTTAAGGTAGCGGGAGCTATAAAGCTCTCCCAAAGAGGGGAAGATGATCCTCTGGGCAATGACATTAACCCTCTGGAGTGCTGTCCTATCTGCCACTGAAATTGGCAGACCATAAACGGGTACAGTAAGTTAAGATACTCTCTATGGTGCAGCGGTAGTTGATCACCAGCAGTTATTCATTCATTCATTCTTGCATTGCATTGCATTTCATCCCTTGATCTGGTCCAGATGTTCTGACATTAAGAAACAGCCAGATACATGAACAACCTTAATCGGTACATGAAAAGGAAACAGAGACACACAGTGGGATTAAGCCCCCACTGAAGAAGCAAGGTGATTGTAGCTCTTAAAAACAAAAAACAAAATCGAGGGTATGATTTTGACATCTGAACCTTCCTGCCCATCCCAGCTGGCTTGCCCAAAATGTGCTAGAGGAAAAAGAAATGGTAGTATAGTCCTCGAATTACGACCCCAATGGATCCCAAATTTTCCGTTGCTAAGCAAGGTGATTTTTAAGTGAGTTTTGCCCCCATTTGATGACTTTTTTGCTGTGGTTATTAAGTGAAACACTATAGAGAGTAAAAGGGAATCTGGCTTTCCCCGCTGACCTTGCTTGTCAAAAGGTTGCAAAAGGGGATCACATGACACTGCAACCATCATAATTGTGAGTCAGTGGCCAAGTGGCTGAATTTTGATCATGTGACCACGTGGGGCAGCTGCAACGGTTGTTAAGTGTGAAAATTGGGAATAAGTCAGTTTTTTTCAGTGCCCTTGTGGCTTCGAGCAGTCACTAAATGAATTGTTGTAAATCCAGAATTACCTGTAGGTAGATCCTAGGCAGGTGAAACATGAGCTATTTTCCTTCCTTCCTTATCTATCTATCTATTTATCCATCTATACATCCATCCCTTTCTTCCGTCCTTCCTCTCTCCCTCCATCCCAATCTATCCATACATCCCTTCCTTCCTATCTATCTATCCATATATCCATTCTCTCCTTCCTTCCTCTCTCCCTATCTATCCATACATCCATCCCTTGGGAGTTGAAGTCCACAAGTCTCAAAGTTGCCAAGTTTGGAGACCTCTGATGTATGCACAATACTGGAAAAAGGAAGATACACTGCAAGGTGAAGAGATAGTCAAGAAGGTATTAGACTGTGCAGAAATGGACAAACGGACACTGAAAATTAAACAGAAAGAGGATGCAAATTATTATCAAACATGGAATCTCTTTTACCAGTGGCAATGAAGAATGCAAATTTATAATGATGAAGCAATAATTACCCAGACAACACGATGTTCATGAAGCACTAAGAAATATATTTAGCAGAAAACCAACACAAAATTATTAAAAAAAAACAAAAACAAGAAGTTTGGGGTTCAACTAAGGTAGCAAGAGGAGTCTACCTTGTGTTGTCGTGTATGCGTATGTGTGAGTGACTCTTTTGCATCGGGCTTTGGTTTTTGTAAACTGCCCTTTGAGTGAGTCAGGTGGCCATATAAAATTTTCTCAATAAAACTTTTTTTTTTTTTTTAAATGAAATGATTTGGGGGAACAGCAAGTTGGAAGGACGCTGGCAAGTTTCCCCTTGGGCAGCAGCTTCTCTAACCTTGCCTTACTTAGGAGTTCCTTGGAGACTTCAGAAGTCATCCAGCTGTTGCCAAAATAAAAAAAAACAGCCTCCACAGCTGGATTTCCTTTTGTTCTAAGCGGTGCAGACCCAGACACTGTGAAGCTTGGGATTCAAAGCCCGCCCACCCTGGGCTTGGCGGGCTGGGCCGAGAGGGAGGTCAAACTCGCCTACAGCCAGATTGCTTCATTAGAAGAGACACTTTGACAGCAAAGCAGCAGGCGGGGGGGGGGGGCCTTTGGTGGGGGCACTTGGGGGTGGGGGCTAGGGAGAAAGGCAGGGCCAGAACAGGGAGGGGTGGCTTCTCCCTTTTTTCGAAGTGAGATCTGGAAAAAGGCGGTTTTAATATCCAACTGGATTAAACGGGGAAACCTGTCCTCCCCCTAAAACCACCCCCCCCAGCTTCTCTGTGCAAAAGACGAAGAGAGAGAGAATTGTAAATGCAAAAAAAAAAAAAAGTTTTGACTCAACAGGATTTGGTGGGAAACCTTGATTATCTGATCGGAGCCATTGGAGGAGGCGTCCGCTGTTTGTTGATTCGGGTCTTATTTCTTGCTTTTAATGTTATTCCCCAGGCAAAGGATTAATTGAACTAAACTGTTGCCACAGCAACCTTACAATACGGGGCTTTGATCAAAGGAAAACTCCAGACAGGATCAGGAGAGAGATGCGAAGAAGTCCACAAAACAAAACAACAAAACAACACACACAAAAAGCAACAAAAAAGATCAGGGTTGGGAGAAGCAAGCAGAATCGGATTCCCAACGTCCATCATATGGCGGGACTGCTGTGTTGTGGCCCACCAGTAGCCAGCAGAGCTGGTGGCAGACTCCGGCAGTGAGGAGGTTGGGGAGGAGCATGGGCCAGTCCTGGAATCTGGGGAAGGATCTGACGAGGGCTCTGCCTCGGAGGCAGAGATGAGGCCAGGGCTGTTTGACAGTTACCAGCTGCCTTTGGAGTTGGAGATCAGTGGGGAAAAAGAACAGCTGGAGCCTGTTCCCAGTGTGCGCATGCACAGAGCTGCCAGAAGAAGGGAACAGTTAAGGAACAAGGGTCGACTCGGGAGGAAAGCCACAGGTGGACAGTGAATGGCCCCTCCCATAGGGAATGAAAGAGGAGCGAAAGGGGAGTGGGGGTTTGCAGGAGACAGTTAGTTCGATTCATTAGGGTGAAGATCTGTTCCTGGCTTCTTGTCAAGTAATTGCTGCTACAGCGTGGCGTTTGGAAGATATCAGCCTGGCCTCCAAGCCTGATAAAGGTCTGTAGTTGTGCAATCTCTTGACAGACTGTTGGCTGGGACTTTGCTGGAGAGGAATTCACTTTAAGCTAAATAAATTTTATTTTTACTTTATTAAGCTAAATAAAGGAGCCGGCTTTGTGATTTTGGGAAGCCTAGGTCAGAACATGTCGATTCCATTGGTTTGGAAATAGCAAGCCCGTCCGATTCCAATGACCAAATCTGAAGAGCCAAACATTTTGGAAAAAATAGTGTGGCATACGGGTGCAGCATGAGTCATTGGCATTCTCAGCTCATTGGGAAATGAGAAAGAAGTCACCGCCAGATGAGATCATTCTACTTTATTATAAAACTACTCCGAGAGAATTTTACAAGTCTGGAAGGACAAACCTCCCGCCATCTCTTTTGGGTTCCTTTCTGTCTTTCTCTACCTACCTCTGTTGTACAGCTGTGGGATACACAGTCCCTTCTCTAATCAGCCTCAGCAGCAAATCTTGGCCCCATCTCCCTAGATCTTTCCCACATACAGGTAGTCCTTGCTTTACAACCGTTCATTTAGCGTCCGAAGTTGCAAGGGCACTGGAGAAAATGGTTCTCGCACTTACAACAATTGCAACATCTCCATAGTCACATGATCAAAATTGAGGGGCTTGGCAACCCCAGCATGTTGTGGTTCGCTGGCAGCTTGTGCAGATGGCAACGGAATCGGACAGTGGGGAAGAGCGGGGACCAATCCAGGAATCTGGAGAGGACTCGGACGAGGGTCCTGCATCCGATGCAGAGATGCGGCCAGGGCCATCTGGGAGTTGTGTGCTGACCCCAGAGTCTCCAGAATCTGGCAGCAGCGAGGCAGAGGAACAAGGGGAGCCTGTTCCCAGTGCGCGTATGCACAGAGCTGCTAGAAGGCAAGAGCAGCTGAGACAAAAGGGGCACCTCGGGAGTAAGGCTGGGAGGTGATTGCCCCTCCCATCAGGTATAAAGGAGGTGCAAAGGCAGAGAAACCTTTTCAGGAAGCAAAGTCGTTCCCTCTGTTCGGATTCAACCTTGAAGCTCTGTGTGGATTTTGTACTTCATTTTGGCTTATTACAGTTAATTTGGCACTCTAGTTGTTGGCAGCAATTCAAAGGAAAGAAAGGTGGGTGCTTATCTCAGGGGACTGTTTGGGATTCATTACGGGCTGGGAATGAAAATAATTCCCAGCGTTGAAATAAAACAAGAATTGTTTTAACTAAATGTGTTGCTTAATTACGGTCCTGGAAGCCTCAGTCAGAACACAGTATTTAGAATAGCTACAGCATTCCCGAAGGAGCAGTCATAACTCGAGAACTACATGGTTGTAATTCAAGAATTGCCCATTCTTCTCCACAAAGGGCAATTCTGAAGCTGATCCTTTGAAAAACATTCCCAGCAGACTCAATAATGATGGCATGTACCCCACTGGAGGCCAGAAACGAAGTGATATTTTATCTCCTTCCAAATATACGGTATGTCTATTCTCCTTCCTCAAAACACAACCTTTTTTTACATCTTGATGGCAGCGACGTTCCTTTAGCCACCTTAATAATTCCAGTTACGGGCGCATTTATCATTTCTATTGTGACACTCAAATAGCATCATGGCAGGACCAAAATAAAAAGAGTTTCACCTTGCTCCAGGCATCAAACCACCTGCTTGTCGAAAGAAGAAAATTCAGAATGGACTTTCTTTCCATCGCCAGATTGCTGACAAGCCTTAGGCTGTAGCCAGCTGTTCCCAAAGCTTGCACCCGGGTCAAACCAACATCAAAACCGGAATGGCGAGGATGGTCTTGTTTACACTCGGCATTGCAATTCCACACCCTCCCCGTGACCCAGTGTGCTTCCTTCTGCAAAGAAACTAAGTTTGAAGAGAACGACGACGAGGGGTGACAGGATAGCAGTCTTCCAATACTTGAGGGGCTGCCCCAGAAAAGAGGGAGGGTCAACCTGTTTTCCAAAGCACCAGAAGGAAAGAAAAACCAAAAGTGCACCAAAAGACTGGCTGAAACCAGGCTCAACAGCAGGAACTGGGAGAGGGATCTTGGAGTCTTGGTGGACAACCAGCTATATAGGAGTCAGCAGTGTGCAGCCGCCGCCAAAAAAGCTAATGCAATCCTAAATTGCTTTTACAGAGGGATACAATTGAGATCAAGGGAGGTACTAATACCACTCTATAAAGCAGTAGTAAGGCCACACCTAGACTACTGCATCCAGTTTTGGTCACCCTGGGCACCACTGATTTTGCACACATCTTGGAGAATTCACAAAATGTAAGGGCTATGTGGAAATCCCAACCTAGAGGATGCAAAGAACGATGGAACTGAATTGCCAAACCCAATCCCTGAATTCATTTAACAGCTATGTTACTGACTTAAGAACTGCAGTGATTTATCAACCCTAGCAAAAAACAAACCCAACAACCACGGGGCAAACTCACTTAATAACGGTCTCGCTTAACAACAGAAATGTTGGGGGTTCATTGTGGTTATAAGTCAAGGATCTCAACCTTAGGAACTTTAAGTTGCATGGATTTCCACTCCCAGAATTCCACAGCCATAAAGCTTGTTGAATGACTGTTTTGAAATTACAATGGACACCCCCAAAATCTACTTACAACACTTTTTGGAAGCTACAATGGCAACACACACACATTCATGGTCCTGTGATCATATTTTGTATGTCTGGCAACCAACTCACTAAAGCCATATGACTCTGATTTGCAATATTTTTTGCCCGTTTGGGGCATTTATTTCCAATTTCTGCCCCAAAAAACAAACAAACATCCAATGTGGAAAATTGATTTGCAGAAGGATCCCCAACAAATCCATTTAACAGCGGCAGGGCTTGCTTAGCAGCGGCCGTTAAAGACATGTAAAAATAAAAAATAAAAAAATTAGGTGCAGTCACACCTGGATTTACAACGGTAATAGTAATTTATATAATAAATTTACATTTATGTAAATTTAAATTTACATAAATTTAAATAATAAATTTAAATAAATTTACAATAATAATTGACAGCTGCCTAACAACGGTAATCCCGGGGCTCCATTCCGGTGTAAAGCAATGCTGCGCAAGTGGCACTGGTGTGTTGCGTTGCGATGCCCACCTATCTGATCCCCTTTTTTAAGAGGAGTCACAAATAAGCATGAAAGTGCTCGGAAACCGCTTTGCAACGGAACCACTTCTTCAAACTGGACGATTAGACCGAGCTTCAGGGGATCCAAAGGTGGTTAGGTTCTTTTGTCGGTAATTAATTTTTTTTTTTTCTCGGCTGAAGAACAGCCTTGCTCAGCAAGACTCCAGCAAGTCTCCAAAACAGAAAAGCCAGCCCATCTCTCGGAAAGCAGAACGGCACTAAAAGACATGATGCTGGGCATCATATTCTCGTGGGAATAGAAAGCCTTAAAAGGATTCGCGCAGAACAATCTTTAATTTTAAAAAATAAATATATAATTTCTTTTAAAAGGAGCCGCTGAGTGCGACCAGGCCAGACGCAAGCAGCCTGGGTTCGAATTTTTACCCCTTTACCATAACCTGAACACAGGAGCCTGTCTTGCCATTTTTTCCATCTGCAAAATCGCGGACGGCTTTGGATAAAGGCAGAAACAGAGTGTGGTGACCCAAAGGAGCGTGGCACAAAAGCAACAAAGTCACAAAAGTAGGTAAAGTCCCTTTAATATCTCCAACTTGGCCCCAATGTCCAGTTATCATAGGCTGGAGAAAAACTCCCAAGAACAGCTTTTAAAGGGAAGAAATTCCATCCGAAACCAAAGTACATATAAATTATAAATAAAAACTAACACGAACTACACTGCAGCAATTAACGAGACAGGGAAGGTTAAGGGATTGAAGACGTCAAAAGAGAACAAAACACACACAGTTGGGAGGAAGTCAGAACTCAGATAAGACTTGACAAACCAAAATAATTTCACACTGCTTCCAGCAATTTTGCTGTGCGGTTTTTCCAGCTGCAGCCAATGAAGGGGATCAGGGCCCTTTCCTCCCCCATAAACCATGCAACTCACATTGCTCCTTTATCCGTTCCTCCCTGCATGCCCTAGGATGAAGATGGGGTGGGCCTGGGTCTTCCTCTGAATACCCAGCCGGACTGTGCCCTTCCTCAGTTTCCTCCACAGCCATCGGAGCCATGCTCTCACTCCCTGTCAGCTGTCCGACCTCTCCCTCAGAATCAGATTCCAACAGGGGCATGACAGAGAGGTTGTTGTGCTTTGGGCTTTGCAGAGTTCAGAAAGGCAGTGGTGGGATTCAAAAAATGTTTCTATCCGTGCTGTGGGCATGGCATGGCATGGCTTGGTGGGCATGGCTTGGTGGGGGAAGGATACTGCAAAATCCCCATTCCCCAATCCCCTCCCCACCCACCTAACCTGCTTTCCAGCTCCGTTCTCCTGGGCAGGGCAACCAAAGGAGACCCAGCTGATCAGCTGGGACTCAATGGGAGGCAGAGNAAAGGAGACCCAGCTGATCAGCTGGGACTCAATGGGAGGCAGAGAAGAGATGGGGTTGGCGGGGCCAGTCAGAGGTGAGATTGGCCGATTCTCCGAACTACTCAAAATTTTCGCTACCAGTTCCCCAGAACCGGTCAGAACTGGCTGAATACCACTTGCCCGTCACAACCCCCACAACCCACCAAAATGTGCCAACCATTCAATAATCATTTTATAACAGAAATTAACAGGGACCTTGGAACTCTTCTAGTCCAACCTTCTGCTTAGGCAGGAAACCTCCACCACTTCAGACAAATGGTTTTCCAATCTCTTCCAGTGTTGGAGCATTTACAACTTCTGGAGACAAGTTGTTCCACTGGTTTAATTGTTCTTACTGTCAGGAATTTTCTCTCCAGTTCTAGGTTGCTTCTCTCCTTGAGTTTCCATCCGTTGCTTCTTGTCTGGCCTTCAGGTGCTTTGGAGAATAGCTGGACTCCCTCTTCCTTGGGGCAGCCCCTGAGATATTGAAACACTGCTATCGTGTCTCCCCTCGTCCTTCTTTTCATCAAACTAAACATACCCAGTTCTTGCAACCGTTCTTTATATGATTTAGCCTCCTTTAATCATCTTCCTTGATCTTTTCTGCACTCTTTCCCTATGTTCTTGTCTCCAGGCCTCTAATCATTGTAGTTGCTCTTCTCTGCACTTTTTCCAAAATCTTGACATTTTTTTAAAAATAATATGATGACCCAAATTACTCCCAAGCATGGTCTTCTTACCAAGGAATTATTTTCTTCCAAAATCAGAATGGGGGAACTTTTGCAACACTGGCATTCCTCGCGAGCTCCCAGACTGTTGATTTTCTTTCTCTTTTCATCGGCAACCCCCCCCCCAGTTTCAGTTCCACTTGCCTTCCCATCCCACTTGCAACCCCCCCCCAGCAGCAGCAATGGACTCTTCTGATGTAATTAACAAAGGAGCCATGTCCTTTTGGGACACGTAAGAGCCAAGATCGATGGGAATAATAAATGTCTTTGGGAGTTTCAGAACATTAGCGCCCCGCAGATAGCGGAGAGCAGCGAGCAGAAAAGAAATATAGCTCGTGGAAAGGAGAAAGGTATTTTACATCTAGTCCCACCCGTCCTGGCAGGTCAAAGGAAAAACAAATAAAAGGCAGGAAAATTAAGAGCAAAAGCTTCGTTTTTTAACTTACTGACCAATGGCTTCCCAGATCACGAAACAAACTCCTTTCCCATAAACCTCTTTTATTAAATGGTTAAACGTGAATTCCTCTCCAGCAAAGTTCCGGCAAACAGTCTTCAAGAGATTTTTCACAACTACAGACCTCAGTCAGGCTTGGAGAGCTGCAAGGCCGATAGCTTCTAAACGCCACGCTGCAGCAGACAATACTTGGCAAGATAGTCAGGAACAGATTCTTCACATAATAAAATGAACTAATTGTCTCCTGCAAACACCACTCCCCTTTTCTCTCCTCTTTATTCCCTATGGAGGGCCATTCACCATTCACCTGAGCCTTTTACATCCAAGTTGACCCTTGTTCTTTAACTGTTCCCATTCTCCTGGCAGGCTCTACGGCATGCGCACACTGGGAACAGGCTCCACTGCTCTTCTTCCCCACTGATTCTCAACTCTAATGGCGACTGAATCGTACGGATGCCTCTCCTCTGACGCAAGCCCTCATCAGAGCCTTCCCCAGACTCCAGGACTGGCCCATGTTCCTCCCCAATCTCCTCACTGTCCAAGTCTGCCACCAGCTCCACTGGCTGCTGGTGGCCACAACACCTACATCCAGTATCCAGCATGAGGCATAGAAAGTGGAAAAGCACCAAGCAGACGGAATTATATACAGACAGCCTTTGACTTATGGCCTCAATGGGAATCAGAAATTCCATCGCTGAATGAGGAGATTGCTAAGCAAATCATGCCCTGTTTTGTGGCCTTTTCGCCATGTTGTTAAATGAATCATGCAGTCAGGGGCTTCTCTATTGACAAGACAGCTGGAGAGGTCACCAATGGTCACTGTGTGAAGCCAGGTCCTTGCAAATACACTACCAGGGGCCCAAATTTTGATCGGGGGAGATGCCCCAATGGTTGTAAGTGTAAGGACTGATCCCAAGTCATGTTTTTTTAGTCCCTTCCTAACTTTGAACAGTCACTGTATATATGCTTGTAAGTGGAGGACGGACACCTCTGAGGCCCCTTGCAACTGTATGATTCTATGTTCAGTTTGAAGAAACAAGGAGGAGTTTCCTGTCAGTGAGAATAATTAACCTGTGGAACAGCTTGCCACCAGGCACTCCCTCACTGGAGATTTTAAAGAAAAGACTTGGACAGCCATCTATCTGAAACAGTACAGGGTCTCCTGCTTGAGCAGGGGGTTGGACTAGATGACCCCTAAGGTCCCTTCCTACTCTGTTATTCTGTTCTGTTATAGCTGTACTTTAATTCATTGCAGAGGCCATCGGCAGGCTCGCTTGCAAATCAGGTGCTGTAGAGAGCCATCTGTCTCCAGACTTGGAAAACTGCTCGAGTTATACACATTTCTGCATTCTCCATGTTAAAAGGAGTTAAGAACATCAGGAACGGAACAAAAATAAACACAGGGCTGTGGAAATCAAGGAGAGAAGCAACTTAGAACTAAGGAGGAATTTCCTGACAATTGAGAACAATTAATCTGTGGAACAACCTGGACTGAATGCACTCCGACACTGGAAGTTTTTAAGAAGAGATTGGATAATCATTTGTCTGAAATGCTGTAGGGTTTCCTGCCTGAGCTGAGGGTTTGACTAGAAGACCTCCAAGGTCCCTTCCAACTCTGTTATTCTATTCTATTCCTATTCCATTCTATTCCTATTCCATTCTATTCTATTCCATTTCTATTTCTTCTTCTGTTTCTCATTCTATTCTATTCTATTCTGTTTTGTTCTTGTTCTTGTTCCTGTTCCTATTCTATTATATTCTTCTTCCATTTCTCATTCTATTCTATTCTATTAAGAGGACACAATTTTGGGATGTTCCTTTTTTGTAAATATTACGTGTTGCAACCTAAATAGGAAGAGAGAGGGAGTCACTCAGTTGAGTTGGGTAGCTATAGAAAATGAATGAATGAATGAATGAATGAATGAATGAATGAATGAATGAATGAATGAATGAATGAATGAAACAAAACAGCTTCAGACTGATACCCAGTTGTCTGGACCTTTTCAGTTGGTGACAAGCAGACATCTTACCCAAGTGCCCATTCTTCTCTCTCCCACTCCTCATTGTGCTTTATCTGTTGAATGCCTGTCTGCTGAGCAATGAGTCCCAGAAAAAGGAAAGCACTTAGATGGAGCATTCTTAGTCCTTGAATGGAGCAGGTATATTCTCTCTCTCCCTTCTTCTCTTCTCTCCCCCTCTCACTCCTCTCTCTCCTGCTCTTTCCCTTTTCTCTCTCTCTCCCTCCCTCTCCCTCCTCTTCTCTCTCCCTCTCCTCCATATCTCTTCTCCATCTCCCTTCCTCCCTCTCCCTCCTCTCCTCTCCCTCTCCTCCCTATCTTTTCTCTCCCTCCCTCTCTCTCCCTCCTTTCTCTCTCCCTCTCTCTTCTCTCTCTCCCTCTCCCCCCCCACCAAATACACAGCAGAAGGGAAAGAAGATAAAGATTTGCAAAATTTTTCTAAGGGGATACAGAATGGTGTCCCGAAAAGTCTGGATCTGCTTCCTGGATTTAACCCATCTTTTGTTGGCATAATTCAATGGCTTCCCTTAGAGCGAGCCTGACACCTCTCAATCACCCCAAATCAAAGCGACCAAGGCTGAGCTTAAGCAAGGTTAGCCCCCTGGACACAGGCAAGCACAAGCTTTCCCCTCCACCCTGGCCCAGTGAAACAGGGCTAAGTGAACAATCTGGGGGGCACCAAGGATGCAGCTTGGATGCTCAAAACAGGAAGAGGCTCATCGGGGAAGCGAGTGGACGGAAGGCTTGGCCACACCAGATTCCCCCCTTGTGCCCACCCCTGGCTGTTGGCACAGACTCAGAATTTCAGCTCCGCCGCCAGAGCAGGAGGGAGGCAATAAATTAACCCAGCGAGAGCAGCAGCGGCGGAGCTCAGAGGGCGGTGCGGCTCTAACACGGATGCTCCTGCTGTTGGTTCTCCCCCAGGCGGCCTCTCCGTGCCCAGGAGCCTGGAGCCGGCTGGGCCGGGGAAGGCGAGAAGGGGAGCAAAAGGAAAAGGAACAACAGAGGGAGGGAAGGAGAAGGGCAAGGGAAGAAAGGAAGGAATGAGGCAGGAAATGGAGATGGGAAGGGAGGGAAGGAAGGAGGGCAGAGAAAGAGAGGGAATGAAAGGAAAGAGAAAAAAGGGAGAGAGGGAGGGAAGGGAGGGAGGAAAGATTGAAAAAATGAAAGAAAAGGAAAGGGGAAGGAGGGATGGAAGAAGGATGGAGGGAGGGAAGGAAGGAAAGGGAAAGATAGATAGAAAGAAGGAAAGAAGGAAAAGGAAAGGAGGGGGGGAAGAAGGAAGGAAGGAAGGAAAGAAGGAAGAAAGAAGGGAGGGAGGAAGAAAGAAAGAAAGAAAGAGAGAAAGGAAGGAGGGGGGGAGAAGAAATGAAAGAAGGAGGGAAGGAAAGAGGGAGGGAAGACAGGCAGGGAGGGAGTCATTTCTTAAGTGTTGCCCAAACGAATACCCACACAGTGGTATAGGGTTTCCTGCCGGGGCAGGGGGTCGGACTAGAAGACCTCCAAGGTCCCTTCCAACTCTGTTATTCTATTCTATTCTATTCTATTCTATTCTATTCTGTTCTGTTCTGTTCTGTTCTGTTCCTATTTCTATCCCATGCCCTCTTTATTTCTCTCTAAATGTTACCTGGAACTTCTGGCTTGAAAACCCAGCGCGAAGGTCAGGAAACCTGAAAATCCTAAACAAGCTGTTCTATACTACAAGCTCTAGTTAGACTGACTCAGTTACAGACCAAAGAAACGACAATATCCAGCAGGGAAGTCTGGTTCCAGCTGTAACCTATGGAGCTGGGTTCAGATCCAAACTTCGCTGCTACTTAAAACCAGCAACTTTTTCTCGGAAGATTTCACAGTTCGGGTGATTTACCAAGAAGCTCCCTTCCCAAATTGCTGGCTGCAGCCGATGCAGATAATTTACGATAAGATAAAATATAATCTCCCTCCTCCACCAAGCATTGATCACGGTTTACGAGGTGGGTGAAACCCAACAGGGTGGTAAATTCAATCAGCCACCCTTGAGCAAACCACAACTTGACCTCAGGCAGCCACTCCAGTCAGAAATGATGACTTACAATAAGCTGACTTCCAACCCACACTTCCAGGGAGAAGTTGTGTCGTGCCATTCCCACGCTGGGCAGATATTCCTCAACTTATGACCACGATTTTTATTGCTAAGCGAGGTGTTCACAAAGCGAAATTGCCCCCTTTTATGACCTTTCTTTGCCACTGTTGTTAAGTGAATCGCTGCAGCTGTTAAGTCAGTCACACAGTTGTAAAGCGAAACTGGCTTCCCCCCATTGACTTTGTGTCATGCCCCTGGTGAAAATTGACTCTGAAGGAGAGGAGGAACAGCTGACAGGGAGTGTAAGTGTGGAGGAGGCTGGGGAAGGGCAGAGGCCGGCTGGGCAGTCAGAGGAGGACCCAGGCCCATCCCCTCTTCATCCTAGGGCACGCAGGTAGGAACGGAGAAGGCAACAACTTGGCTTATGAGAGAGGAAGCGGCCATGATCCCCTACATGGACTGCAGCTGTGACAACTGAATAAGAGTATGGACCTGCGTACTGGCAAACGTTGGAAACAAAGCATGGAAATATCTCTAGTTTATAGTTCCTCTCTGAGTTTGGCATCCTTTCCAGTGTGTGTTATCTGTGGACATCCTCCAGCCCTTATCTTGCCTGGTTTGTGTTGGCTTTTTCCTTCTTCATGTAATTATGTGGGAGTTTTTTTGTCTTCCATCAAAGATATTCAGAGCTTGGAAGCAAAGTGACGGAAGAAAAGGGACTTCACCTGTTTTGTGACTGTTTGTTTTGTATCCCAACCTGGGTCATCACACTTTTCCTGTCGGAAATTTTTCATTTTTTCAATTTTGAGCCAAATATGTTTTTTTCTTTATTATAGTTCTTGGGTAAAATCCCCAATAGAAATATCTCAGGCTTTAAATCTTTATGTTGTTTTTATCATCTTTTCCAACCAGGTATGTATTTTTCTCCACTATCTTTTAACTTCTGTGCATGTCTACCACATATAGTAACATGACTGCCTGGGTCAACTTTTGAGGTGCTGAATGAACACCGGTGCAGCTTACAAATAAAAACTGTGAAAAAGCTAGAAACCGTTTTAAAGATGAGGTTAAGGGTTACTGAGGCTAAAAAAAGTTTTTCTAAAGTTAGAAAGATCGAAAATAACCGCCTGAATTTTGATCCCACAAGGATGCTGCCATGCTCACAAATGCAAGGATTAGTTTAAGTCGTTTTTTTCTACCCTGTTGTAACTTTGAATAAATGGTTGTAAAATCGAGGACTGGCTGGGGAATTCTGGGAGTTGAAGTCCTCCCTTTCTTCAAGTTGCCCAGCTTGAGAAATATTCTTTTAAATTCAAACTCACTGGACAATATCGCACTCCAAAACTGGGCCAGTCTTGTCTCTTGAGCAAACATGTTTTTGTGGACAAGGAAATAACCAGGATATTCTGACTGGTTCTTTGTTTAATCTGTTCTGTTGTCAGACAGGGCGGTGGACCAGGAAAAACTTTTTTTCTCTACCTGCTTCAGAATCTACACAAATAAAAGGAAAACTCCCCAGCCACGGAAATCTGATTACAAAGCCATTTATTTTTCTGGTCGTTAATAATTTGCTGCAATAAAAGACTGTGTGCTTTTTGGAGTGAGGAGGAGTTCTTATTGGCACAAATTTCTCCTGGAGCTGAGGCTGCGGCTCGGAAACATAAATTATTAGTTTCTTATCGTGTTGGCCTCCATTTTTCATGCTGCCACGGGGGAGTCACCAGCAGCCGGCCCCCAAGCTGTGATCTTATTTTATGCCGCAGGGTGAAAGCTGCCGGAGAGACGGTTATTCTGGTTTTAATTATACAACCGTCTTACTCGCTGGAAATCTTCTCTACTCAGCATGGAAAGCGATTGTGTGGTTTCTTAGCTGCAAGATACCAACAATGTTTGTGTGTCCCCCAGTGCTGACAAACACACACCAACACTCCTTGGAGAAAAATAAATGCCTGCAGGTTTGGGCATCTGGTGCCCTCTGGTCTAAACGGGCTGGCTGGGACCAAAGAGAATTGGCTGGTACAAAGTGAAAAAGCATGATCACAAAGTGGGTTTTCCAGCAAAAAAAAAATATTGAAAACTTCCAGCTTCCGCAACACCTATAGCCGTGATGCTATAGTACGTGTGCCACAGATGGCATGCAGACCCATTTGTGCAGGCACTTACCTGCACTGCACATGTGCATGCACCTCCCAGCTGATTTTTGGGCCATTTGAGGCCGTTTTCGCCCTCCCAGAGGCTCGAGGGAAGCCTCTGCAGCTTTGGGAGGCCGAAAAACAGACCTTCCGGAAATACCAGAAGTGCCAAAACTGGCCCATTTTTCAGCCTCCTAAGGCTGCAGAGGCTTTCCTCGAGCCTCCGGGAGGGGGAAATGGCCTCAAACCGGCCAAAAATCAGTGGGAGGTGCACGCATGTGCAGTGCTGGTAAGGGGGTGGGGTGGGGGTATTGCATGTGTGTGCGTGGGGGGGAAGCATTGCTTTGTGGGTGCTGGCGACACACCCTGACAAAAAGGTTCACCATCACTGACCTATAGCAAGCAATGGGTTTGCTTGATAACTGCAGTGCTCATTTAAAAATGTGGTAACGTTGAGCACGGTCATGTGGTGGCCAACTTAATGATGATCACAATCTAAGACCGTGCAATTGTAAGTTGAGGTCTATCTATCTTTAACACCCTTGCTGTCATTTTCCCAATGCACCATGTTATTCACCTGCTTTGATCCTAAAAAGCTGGCTTTTAGAAGCTGTGAGGTAAACAGGAGCAAAGTCAGCATGGGAAACAGCCTTAGCATTTGTCCCTGCGAGGCAGAACTGACCAAATCAAGTCCTGCTTGTTCCATTCACTGGTGGAACTCCATGCTACTAGAACCGGAAGCGACCTCTTCAAATGTTTAGAACAGACTGAACTGAATTCTGCTTATAATTGCGAACAATTATAATTATTAGGAAATAAATTTGATGATAATAATAATAACACGGTAGATTTAACAATTGTTAATAAGAAAGACAAAACGACTGGATAGTGGACGTCGCAGTACCTGGAGTCATCAGAAAAGATAATTTCAAAAAAATACAAAAACTGAAAATAGAAATAGAACGACTATGGCAAAAGACAGCAAGAACAGAACCTATAGTAATAAGAAATCTTGGCTGCAGTTCCCGAAACAACTGGAGCATCATCTATCAGCACTGACAAATTCACTATCGGTCAATTGCAAAAGGCTTCTTTACTTGGAACTGCTTACATCCTGCAAGGCCGATGCCTCTAATACGGGGGGGGGGGGGGGGGGGGGGGGGAGGGGGGGAAGGGGGGGGGGTTTCTAACTGGTTCTGTGTCCACCTCTTGAACTGGTAGCTGCTGAACACGAGCAGACATAGAACCGATTCTGTGTCTGCTGATGTTTTTGCCAACCTCTGCCCACCTGCTCTTACCTGACTCTTTATTTCCTGCCATTTTTCAACTTCAGCTGCCAACGAGGCACAGCTGCAGTTAAAAAAGCAGCGTAAAATGCGGTTGTTTCAAAGGCTGCTTCTCCTTGCCACACAGCATGCGCTAGAGGCGATTTACAGGCAGCACGCTCGCAGCGTGCAGGCGAAGCCTCGTAATATGATGCGATACTAGTAGTTACGCCCTGTCGTATCCCACCCTGCTCTATGTATATTGAAACACGCACATCTGGCTATCTCAGATCCTTGCGGGAAAGACTCAACAGTGGACAAAAATGCAGAATCCCAGTGTCATAACCATAATAGGTAACAGAATGATGGGTTAGGCAGTTGCAGAACACGAATAGCTGATTGGCTTTCTTCTTGTTTTTAATGTAAATCGCAAATTGCAACTTAAGCCTTTTTCTCTTCTGTTCTGAACCACTTGCTCGGACCCTATTCCGCTTTCTCTCTAGTGGGGGGGGTCAATGGGGACTCGGAATCCGAGACTTGATGGACGAGACTGTTGCGGCACAGTTCAGATTAGCAAGGCCGGCCCCAAGCTGGCCGGCATCGCCGTCGGTGACTCATCAGTTCCAAGCAGAGAAAAAAAAAGCAGCAAAAAAATCTTGGATGGCAGCCACGTTTTCCTCTCATAACAGGAAAGCTTTGACATAGCCCCAGTGAGAGACACCCCGAAAACGGGATGCGCCCAAGCAAAACAGGAACCAGGACCTTGCATTTACTAGGCATTGGCAAGCTTGCCCTTGGGTCCTAAAACTGATTTCCAATCATTAACTAGATTTGTAATTATTGGTGGGGGACAGAAAGGAAGGGTTTTAAGATTGAAAAGAATTGTTAAGAAAAGGATAATCTTGATCATGAGACTAAAATAATACCGTGAAGTTTGTTGAAGATGTAAGTAAGCGGTGAATAAATGTATAGTGTGTGTATTGTGTGTGTGTGTGGTATGTGGCTATATATAATAGTATAGTATACAGAACTCTACACAGAAGGCCCTATGATGGCAGATGAGATCTTCGCTGAAACGTTGCTTACAACTTTTAAGCACTAAACAATGACGTGTGGATAGATAACCCGAATAGAAGCTGAACAGCCACACATGTAAGTACCTGCGAAAGCTTTAAAAAAACAAACCCAAACAAACAAACCAACATACATACATTACATACATACATACATATACACTCATAACATATAGATATAATAGTATAGTTTTTTTTTAAGCTTTCACGGTACTTACATGGGTGCAGCTCTTCAGCTTCCCAATCATGTGTAAGTCTTTTAAGAAGTGTGAGCAACGTTTTCAGCAGAATCTCATTCTGCATGCATCAGGCTTCTTATGGAGTTTTTTCGTCAGTAGAGTCAATACAGAACCTGATGATGGCAGGATGAGTATTCTGCACTGCAACATTGCTACAACTTTAAAAGCACTACAATGACGTGGGATAATACCCGAAGAAGCCTTGAACAGCACAATGTAATGTACCACAAAAAACTTAAAACACACCAACAACACACACACACACCACACACATATATATATATATATATGAATGACAGGGTCTTATTTCTGGGGAAACCCAGATGTCTACATTCCTCTGAGCAACCTGTTTTGTTCTTCCCTCATTCACGTCTCTGTTCTCTTCCCCCGTGCTTGAATTTTCTCCCTGTTTTGGGACCGAGAAGCTGCAGGTTTATCTATTCCACCCGACACTCTTCACAAAGCAGCTTCCTCTCACACCCTAGAGCAGTTATTGAAAGCATCCTGCCAAGGAAGACAACACATAAGGACAAGGGGTCGGAAGTGCTACATTTTTCGCCCCCCAGGGAAAACCTCTTCTTCTCTTAATCAACCTCAATGATGTTTACAATGCCTTTATAACAGAGGTTTTAATTGCCAGCAGCATCTTCCCTGCTAGCCCAAAGCGGATGTTTCGAATGCAGAATTACACCCAAAAGCATGTGCAGAAGAGGAATCAAAATTCCATGCTACCAAAAAACCAACATTTGTAAGCTCGCTTGCCCAACACAAAGGTCCGTCTCAATACAACATAGGCCTTTATTTATATATCCTTTACTGAAAAAGATTGCGATTTTATCTGGAACCGCACTATGAAAATCAGGTTACCATGCTGTGGTTGCAAAAAACAGGGATGTGCCAAGAGAAACTAAACTGAGGTTTCTAAACCTTGGTGATTTAAGGACAGGTGGATGTCTTCAACTCCCAGGATTCATGCCAGCTGGGGAATTCTGGGAGTTGAAGTCCATACCTCTTAAAGATGACAAACCTGAGAAACAGTGGCCTAGGCCAGTGGGGGCTAACCTTTTTATTGTGGTGTGCTGAAAGCTTGAGCTCCACCCGCCTGCCACTCTTCCTTACCTGCACTACACCGTGCACACACCTCCCAGCTGATTTTTGGCCCATTTGAGGCCATTTTCGCCCTCCTGGGGCTTGAGGGAAGCCTCGGGAGCCTCAGGAGGCTGGAAAATGGGGCTGTTTCAGCACTTCTGGTATTTCCGGAAAGCCTATTTTTCGGCCTCCCAAGGCTGCAGAGACTTCCCTCAAGCCTTGAGAGGGTGAAAACGGCCTCAAACGGGCCAAAAATCAGCTGGGAGGTGCACACATGCGAAGTGCAGGTAAGTTTGGCTGAAGCTTGTGTGGCCACACAAATGGCTCTGCTTGCGTGCCACCATGGTTTGCCATCATGGGCCTAGGATAACCAGAAAGCAGAAGAGGAGAAATTAATTAAACAAACAATTGCTTTAAGATTACAGGAAAAATTCTAATTTCCAGACAGTGTTCAACACAAATAAGAATTTAGAAAAGTGGAAAACAGTAAGAGGGAAAGAATTTGCCAGGATTTTTATTTATATATATTCCCAACATATGTTGAAAGACAATTCACTTCAGTTCAAATGTTTAAAGCTTAAATATAATAAAAAGAAGATGGGAAATCATCCAGATGTTTGTAGCAGAATGACGCTTCAAAGGAAAGCTGGCTGGGTTACATATATGATCACACACAAAACCACACATACATTTCTAGGATCACAGCCACAAATTTAATCCGCAAATCTGACAAGCTGCAAGGTAAGGATTGGAAAGAATCTCGAATAGAGTTGATTCAATCTGGGTTTTAACATCAAGATAGGTTAGGAACCCACGTTCGTCCATGAAATAAATTTACAGCTTCCATTTTGGCTTCCTGGCCACTTGTTCAAAGCAACTTTCAGCCTGAAACCAATCAAAGGATCTTTATGCTTTCTGACCAGTCTAAAATGGTCACTTGGTCTTTTATTGCCCAGAGGTCAATTGGTCAATTTGGCCGGAGAACCTGCTGACAAACACCAAGAACATCTACCAAGAGAGGGATCTTCCTGACTCCTTCAATATTCAAAAAGAGAGCTCTTTGTTTTAAAATGTTCCCATTTCATGGCCGCAACCACAACCACAACTGGCTACCAAGTGAAGCCAGTTCAAGCCGCTTCTGACTAAACATGTCTAGGACAGAAAGGGGGAGTAGGTGAGATCTCATTTGCTTTTTTTTCCCCTCCAATTTTATCTGTTCTTTTTCTTTAAAACAAAATCAGGGTTTTCCCCCTTTATGGATACTCCTTGATTTTTGCAAACACAACTGGGACCAAAATGTTCATCACTAAGTGAGGCGATTGTTAAACAAGCCATCACTTAATTGATCCCATTTCACAACCTTTTCTGCTATGGTCATTAAGCGAATTGACACAAGCTGAAGTTTGATCATAAGCACAGTTGAGGTTTCACTTAGTGACTGTTTCACTAAACCATCAAGTTGCTAGTCCCAATTGTGGCTGCTAAACAAGAACTAGAGAAGATTCTTCCTCTCTTTCTAAAGCAAAGGTCTCCAAACTTGGCAACTTTAAGACTTGTGGACTTCAACTCCCAGAATTCCACAAGTCTTAAAATTGCCAAGTTNCTTTCTAAAGCAAAGGTCTCCAAACTTGGCAACTTTAAGACTTGTGGACTTCAACTCCCAGAATTCCACAAGTCTTAAAATTGCCAAGTTTGGGGACCCCTGTTCTAAAGGACTACTAGACTGTTCCAAACAGTCACAAAAATACAATTAAAATGACACAAACACCTGTTTTAATTATCTTACCTGTCGGAATGGCCACTCTTCCTCTCTTTCTGTCTCGTGCACCCTAAAAGAAACCAAAAAAATCCAGACAAAATGTTAAATTTGAAACAGAACAGGCTAATATTATATGAGCATATTAAGCTAGTAAGAAGTTATGGTTATGATTAACCTTTATACCACTTCACCCAAGACAAATCACAGCATCTTGCAAAAACTATAAGCCACCAGGAAGCATGCCCAATGAAACAGGTACATATATCAAAACAATGTAATAAGGAAGATAAGCAACCAAACATCAAGGGGTGCTTTTACTAATTCAGAAACAAAGATTTGCATTTAACATTCAGCCATATCCAGAGAGAAGGTCCCTTAGAAATATAAAATGTGAATTGTTTTAAAAAAGCTACAAGCAAGCCAGACTTCAGGGTACGATGTGGGAATTCACAAGCATGGTGCTGCTGCAAAATTTGGGGAAGTATTCAGCTGTTTTCCCATCCCCATGGTATCTCTCTTCCCTTCAGGGGTAGGCACATTGGTAGATGCCCCTGGCAAAATGGGGGGCACCTGTTCAATGGTCCTTAAAAACAGTGAGATGCTTCTTTGCAAGCCTATTTTTTTGGTGTTCACAAAAGGACCACAAAGCTATCAGAATCAGGCTGGAAAAAAAAAGGGGGACCCTCCTTAAGATGCCAGTTTAGTGAATTCATCCAGTTGGCCGAATTCACACAACATCTGAACTCTGAGCTGATTACAGGATCAGCTTTGGGCAGTATGCTAAACTCAAATGAAATTGGGAATTTCGGGCTCATGGTGTTGGGGAAATCCAGAAGTGTTCTTATTATGGGCTATGGGTTGTCCGAAGCCAAGCCCTTCAACTTCCTGAGTCAACCACAATTGGGTTCAAGGTAGTTTCGTGTGTGTGTGTGTGTGTGTGTGTGTGTGACAATCTCCGCAGGCATTTCAAGAGAAGAAGGAACAGCCAGGGAATTAATGAGTTATAAATTCAAACACTCCTATGGGATTGCAACAGGTGAGCTTCAGATCCTGTGTGGCATCCAAGCTTCCTGACGCACAGAGCTACAGGTTAGCAAGAAGACCAACCAGTAACTTTCACACAACATGCCACACTGGATCGGTTGGCCTCGCTTTGTGGGTTCCTCCACCGGGATGGATAAATCCGTGTTAGAATAAAACAGAATAGAACTAACAAGAGTTGGGAGGGACCTTGGAGGTCTTCTAGTCCAACCCCCTGCCGAGGCAGGAAACCGTACATCACTTCAGGCAAAGGGTTATCCAACATCTTTTTAAAAACTTCCAGTGTTGGAGCATTTACAACTTCTGGAGGCAAGTTGTCCCACTGATTAATTGTTCTAAAAGTCAGGAAATTCCTCCTTAGTTCTAAGTTGCTTCTCTCCTTGATTAGTGACTGTTATAACTGTCTCCATTTATCTGTATTTACTTCCTTTGTTTATGTTCATGTTTATTCTTATACCTGCTATCTTGTACATGTTTGACCAACAAACAAACGAACAAACAAATAAATAAATAGTTTCCACCCATTGCTTCTTGTCCTGCCTTTTGGTGCTTTGGAGCAGGGGTCTCTAATCTCCCAGAGTTGAAGTCCAGAAGTCTTAAAGTTGCCAAGTTTGGAGATCCCTGCTTTGGAGAATAGCTTGACTCCCTCTTCTTTGGGGCAGTCCCTGAGATATTGGGACACTGCTATCATGTCTCCCCTCATCTTTTTTTTTTCCCATTAAAGTAGACATCCCCAATTCCTGCAACTTTTCTTCCTATGTTTTATCCTCCGGTCCTCTCATCCTCTTTGTGGCTCTCCTCTGCACTCTTTCCAGAGTCTCAGCATCTTTTTTACATTGCGCAAACAAACCCCACCGCAATTCTTCAATCCCGGCTTAGTTTGGAAGCCAACCCAGTCTTCCTCCTCTCCTGTGGCCTACCTCGCGGGGTTGGGGGGGGGTGTTTGTGGCGGCAGGGTTATAGGGATGCTGCCCCGCCTTGCCGGCGCCACCACCGGGCGCTCCTTCCGCGTCCCGCTCGGCGCGCAAAAAAAGGCCTCCCACGCACACCTGGCTTGGGCAGCCAACCTGGCCAGCCAGCGAAAGGGAGACGCCGCTCGGCCTGCTTTGTACGGCTGCCATGCTCCTTCCCTACCCCNAAGGGAGACGCCGCTCGGCCTGCTTTGTACGGCTGCCATGCTCCTTCCCTACCCCCCTCTCCCCCTTTTCCGGCTTCGTTCCGGAGCTCAAGCCGACCAGGTCATCTCCCCGGCCCGCCTGGCCGATTGCCGACCTCCTCAATTGCGAGGCGCGCCCTCCCACGTGGAGAAGCCGGAGTCGGAGCCGCCGCAGCCGCCGGGTCCCTGGGGCGCATCGGGGGAGGAATTTGATGCTTCCCGGAATCCGCCGCCGCCGCCGCCGCCGCCTGGAGCGCCAAGAGGCGAGGCCAGGCGGGAGTCGGCGTGGTTTCCTGGGCAGGGAGAGGGGAAGAGAGATCGGGGAAGGCGATGGCACAGCCCCGAAGCTGCCTGAAAAAGCGCCTGGACGCGCAAAGGGACGGCCGGCGAGAGAAGCGTGGCGCCGAAGCTGGGCAGAATGGATGGATGGATGGACGGAGGGATGCCCCTTGGGAGACGCGTGCAAAGCTTTCCACACAAACGGAGCCCCCCACCCCCACCCCAATTCAAAAGCTAACCTAGCCAGATGGTGGGGTTTATTTGAAAGCCTTGGGAGTCATTGTGGATTCCTGCCCTGGAGGAGTCCCTGCAGATTTCTTGGCAAATTGGGGGGTTTTGTGTGTGTGTTTTTTTTCTCTCTCGTCTTTTTCTTCCCCAGAGGGACTCTGGCCCAAGATGACCCACAGCTGGCTTTGTGCCCAAGTCTGTTTCCTTGCTTTTGTGCCTGCTGGTTCTCCTTGTCGTCATAATGTGTATTTACGGCCAGGAGACCTGAATAGATTAATTCTTCATGGGCAAACAGTCTCCGTGTCTCCACGTCTTAAGGTTAATTTTGCCCAGACTTTCAAGATGGGTGGACTTCGATTCCCAGGATTCCCCAGCTGGCACGTCTTAAGGCTAATTTTGCCCATGCTTTGTAATTTTTATGGTGGAAACCCTTGTTAAAGTCTCTGGAACAGGAGAGTAGCTGTCAGTCCAGGGTATTGATCGTGAATTGGGAGACAGATTTCTCTGGGGCTGAATGATCAAGCACGTTATATAGCAATAGCACTTAAGACTTATATACCGCTTTATGGTGCTAAGTAGTTAACAGAATCAGCCTCTTGCCCCCAACAAACTGGGTCCTCATTTGACCCACCAAGGAAGGACGGAAGGCTGAGTCAACCTTGAGCCTGGTGGGATTTGAACTGCCAAATTGTAGGCAGATGGTTGCAGAAGTAGCTTGCAGTACTGCACTCTAACCACTGCACCACAGAGGCTCCTGCGATATAATAAGTCTCCAACTCAGAGATCCATATTTTTGAAATGCAGGATGTTTTAAATGTCTCAGTTTCCCCTAGCAATTCATGTGACTGAACTTGGCTCACAAAAAACTGGCTGATTGATTAACTTTATTCTCACATAACACCCAGAGACCAGACCCAAGACGCACACACACATGACAATCCCCAAACACACCCCACCCGCCAAAATTTCCCACCCCCCAAAAAACACACAAGCATCCACACAACAGACCAAGTGATACTGTCCAACAGTTCACTGATGGTGGTCCTTGAGTTCGTTATTAAGTGCAATTATAGCTCTGGGATAAAAACTGCTTAGAAAACGGGCTAATCCATCCCATGCGAAGATAAGCATGGTTTAAGCCAATCCAGTGTATCTCAGCCTCCATGGCTGAGGATTTACTTCGTGGAGAAATTCCACTTATTACCCCATGGATATAAAAGGGGACGAGAGAAAGGAGGTGTGTGTCACTTTCAAAATTAGAGATGGAAGGACAAACAGGTAGTCCTTGACTTATGACCACAATTGACCCGATTCAAGGAATGGAGACGGCAAACTGTCAGAGAGAGGCAGAAGTGTATGCTCCCTAAATAGGCCTCAAATCTACAGCCCTGTTTCCTCTCATCTGGCAAAGAAAATGCCCCATATTTACACCTCTGGCCTTGGTGACCAACCCCAGTTGGATTTAACAAACCCTGAAAGCTGTGATTAAATATAGGTAGTTCTCGGGTTGCAACAGCAACTGAGTCAATGCACTCAGAGTCACTCCCGGTGAGATGGGCAGCAAATCAAATAGGTAGGTAGGTAGATAGATAGATAGACAGACAGACAGATGATAGAGATAGAGATAGATGATAGAAATAGATATAATAGATAGATGATAGATGACAGCTAGGTAGATAGGGAGATGACACAGATAGATAGATAGATAGATAGATAGATAGATAGATAGATAGATAGATAGATAGATAGATAGATAGATGGACAGACAGGTAGATGACGCAGATGACATAGACAGGTAGATAGGTAGATGATACAGATGACAGAGATGATAGATGATAGATGATAGACAGGTAGGTAGATGACAGACAGATATCAGACAGGTAGGAGTAGATGACAGATTAGGAGAGAAGAGAGATGAATGATGGAGAGAGAGATACGGATAGAGGGAGGATGGAGAAAGGAATGGTAGGTAGGTAGGTAGATGACAGACAGATTAGGATAGAGGATAGAGGGAGAGAAGATGGAGAGAGATGGATGATAGAGAGAGATACAGATAGAGGGAAATGATGGAGAGAGATGGATGATAGATAGATTAGGTAGGTAGATGATAGACAGAGAAGATGGATAGAGAGAGGATGGAGAGAGATGGATGATAGACAGACAAATTTTTGTTAATGCAGTCATAAAACAATAGCCTAAGAATCCCATGATAGCATTGTTTAGCAGTAACCATCCCACATCTCCAATTGCCATTGCAATCCCTTCTAATCGTAAATCCCCCTTGTTCTGCATTGTTATAACTTTGAATGGGTTGCTGAATGACTGGTCGTAGCTCAAGGACTACCCATAATGTTAGTTTAGGGGAGAGAGGACAATCTGAAAGTATTCCAGCTAGTTTATCCAGATTCCCTGGTGTGGGTTGGCATAAAAGCAGCATCAAAGAATCCAAAGTTGACACTGTGAGGGCACCAGTGTAACACTGAACAGGGGACAAGGCCTAAGAGCAATAAGGGAGCATTTGGGAAGTTAATACCCCAATGCACACATAGGTTAACTCCCAACTTGATTTTTTAAACAGGTTGTGTGAACACAGCAACTGTTATGTCTCACAAACTTCCAAACTCCACAGGTTTTAGCACAGCATGTTCTTCAAAAGCCACCTTGGTGAACAAATCATTGTGTGATGCAAATTCAAAATTTAGTTCTGACTGAGTGAGCCCCCGTTAAAATTAACCTTAAGAAAATATATTGCAGGGTCTCCCCAATTTCATCCATAGCAGGGGTTAAATATAGTAATGGCTTTAAAAAGGCATCTAATAATGTTGAATTACAGTAAGGCCCTGGAACCAGGAAAGGAAGGTTAAGTCCCTTACTTTATTTAATTACTTTATTAATTAAATTTGTATGCCCCTGTCGAACAACTCTGGGCAGCTCATGACATAAAACACAAAAGAATTAGAAGTAAAATTAAAATTTAAAACAAAGAAACTGGAGAAAAAAGAACCAAAAGGTTACAGGTTAGAGTTATAGATCTCCTAATCTATTAAAATGTGCAGGAATTATGCAAACCTGGAAGGAAGGGAACATAGCTCAGAAACAAACAAACAAAAAAATAGCAAAAGCAAGAAAAATGATGACATGAGATTCCATAGGTTAAATTTCTCTTGGATGAAATAGTTTAGGAAATCCTCCCCAAAACACCCCAGAATTCAGGGGTCCCCAAACCCATGGTCCATGAACCGGTCCCGTTGGGAACTGGGTCGCAACCAGAAAAACACGCAAAGCTCCATTTTGCACAAGTGGAGGGCACTCATGTGAAACCCCTCCCTCCTGCCATCATCACTGCCGCTGCTGCCAGTCAGTGGAGCCAAAAAGGTTGGGGACCCCTGCTTTAATTCACCTGCCCTGTTTCCCTGACAATAAGACCTAACTGGAAAATAAGCCCAAATGCATCTTTTGGAGCAGAAATTAATATAAGACCCGGTCTTATTTTCAGGGAAACACGGGAATGGTAGAACAGACCCGACATCCTTCAACGCCCAAATTCACCGTCTTTAATATTTTGCTGGTCAGGGACGAATGAAATAAATATTCCCTCTGCTTGTCACTCTTTGCAAACAGTGCTTGGGGAATACAAACTTTGACACCAGCTGCCACCAACATCTGACATCTTTGCTTTAACCCTCCAGCCTCTCCACCCCCTCAAGCAGACCACAACAACTGTTACAACCCCACCCTGGAGGATGTCACAGGAGAGTCCCAAACTGAAATTTAGCTGCCACCCACTCACTGGTGCTAACCGAAATTTCCCTTTTGAGCTGCAAATGCAAACAGGAATTCCGGAGCAGACGCCTCTGCAGAAAACCAACCCATGTTAAGCGCTTAAAAGGCTCGCCCCACGCCTGGGCTCCCCTTTTTCCATCACTCCCATCCTTCTACTTCACTGCAAGCCAGGTTTTGCAGAGTAGGAAAAACCTGTCGTGTTTCCTTGTTTCTCCATTTCCTTCCACTTTGACTCGGGAGCAGAAAGAAAGAAAGGTGTTGCACAAAGGCCCAGTGAGTGGAAGTCGAGAGAGAGGACTGAAAATTTCAATTTTTTTTTTACCATGTCTTCGACGCTAAAGTTTTACGGCTGGAGGTCCCTGGTTTTGGAAGACGGTTTAAGGGGCAAAATAGGTGGCAGAGACCTTTTCACCCTTCCATTCCTCAGCCCTTTCTAAATTGAGAGGCTACTCAATATGTGGATCCTGAACCAAGGAGGGGACAAGATTGTAGTCCTTATGAAATCCAAGAAGCTTTTGCAATCCCTAATTAGGTTCTCACAACAGGTGTCCCAACCCTCAGCGTGGTAGAAGGAAGGGGAAATGGCTGTTGTTACTCCTGATTAGTAGCCTTCTCAATATTGTAAACTTGATGGCAGCTACTAACCCTCCTTGGTGTCACAGAAGCATTTCTGTCTGTCTGTTTATCCATTCATCTATCCATCCATTATCCATCTATTTATCTATTCATTTTTCATTTATTTCATTTATTTATCCACCCATCTATTTTTTTATCCATCCATTCATGTTTCTATCATTATCTCTCCATCCATCCATCTTCTGGCTATTAATTTTCCATCTATCCATTCATTCTTTTCTTTTCTTTTCTGTCTGTCTGTCTTTCTTTCTTTCTTTCTTTCTTTCTATCTTTTCTATACATCTATTCATTTTTAATCTAACTATCCATCATATCTGTCTATCTAGCCAACCATTTCCCATCATTCCACTCATCCATCCATTTTTCTATCCATCTTTCTATCTCTATCTATACATCTGTCAATTTATTGATCTGTCCAACCAACCATCTTTCCGTGTGCCCATTTTTCTATCTATCTGTCTGTCTATCTCCATCCATCTTTCTGTACATTTAGTCATTTTCAATATATGCATCCATTTCCATCCATCCCTCTTGTCTGTCTATCTAACCATTTCCATCATTCTACTCATCCATCCATCTTTCCATCCACCTTTCTACTATCTCTGTGAGTCTGTGTATCCATCTGTCAATCTGTCCAACCAACTATCTTTCCATCTATCCATTCTTCTAGCTATATATCTAGATTTAATACACCGAAAACACTCCTCCTCAGTCCCTTGAATGAAGGAAAAATAAGAATTTTCGGACAGTCTTCCCTTCAATTAACCTACCCAATGTGGTGAAGAGCGGACTAGAGGCTAAAGCATACGATGAACAGTTGCAGGGACTGGATATGCCTAGTCTAATGAAGAGAAGGATTTGGGGTGACACGATAGCAGTCTTCCAATATTTGAGGGGCTGCCACAGAGAGGAGGGGGTTAAGCTATTCTCCAAAGCACCTGAAGGCAGGACAAGAAGCAACCGATGGAAACTAATCAAGGAGAGAAGCAACTTAGACTAAGGAAAAATTCCTGGCAGTGAGAACAATTTAATCAGTGGAGCAACTTGCCTCTAGAAGTCATAAATGCTCCAACACTGGAAGTTTTTAAGCAGAGATTAGACAACCATTTGTCTGAAGTGGTGTAGGGTTTCCTGCCTAAGCAGTGGGATTGGACTAGAAAATCTCTGAGGTCCCTTCTGGCTCTGTTATTCTGTTATTTTCTTAAATTTAGAATCTCTGTTTATTCTCCTGACTGCTCAGGTAAGCAGGCAGGGCCCACCCAGGCAGGAAAAAAAAGCATTTATTTGTTTTCCTGCTTCCCCTCCTCCCCTTCTTCTCTTTCGTCTGATGGCACTCAGATATGCATGGGATCCTTTTAATTAGCTTATTACTTTGTTTTATCTGAAAATACATGAGCCGGGGAATAAACAGCGTTTCTCTCTCCCCCATCTCCACCCTCCAGCCGTTTGCCGCTTCCTTACACCGTCTGTGATTAAAACTCCCTGCCACTCCAGCGCGACGGTGGTGAATTTTATCGCGGTTTTATTTCCTTTACGGGCTCCGCTGCCGTAGCGGCTTTGATTAATTCTCCCCTCCCTGACCTCCCTTCCACTCCTGAATATTCAGTGGAAATGCTGATTACGTACACATCTCCTTTTGTGAGATCTTCTGTGGGGCAGGCCCGTCATCGATCGACACAACTGCACAACTTTGTTTTTTCAAGGTTACAAAGAACACACACCCATATGGCACAGCCAGCAGTTAGCGTGCATCACGGAAATGAGCATTGTGGTTTATTTCAGCACACAATGGAACAAAAGGACGACAGAAGAACTGGAGATATTAAGGCTATTTCTTCATTAGCGACTCACAGAATTTTCATAGCGTCATCATCCAAGCATTAACCAGAGCAGTGGTTGCCAACTGGTGGGCCGGGGACCACTGGTGGTCCACGAGAAAAAATTGGTGGTCCTCAGAGAAATGTCACCCCCAAAACAATTAATCCAGGCTGCGCGGGAATACAAGGCTGTGCCGCCCACACGGCCTGCGGGAACACAAGGCTTGCGTTGCTTGCATTGCAAACAACACGAGGTAGTGAGGGGGGGAGAGAAAGGGTGGAGGGGGGAACTTGCCCCACTCACCCCATACACCTCGCCCAGCCACTGAGCTGCTTCTTTCTGCTTCTTCCATCTTCTGCTTTTGGCTGCATGCAAGAAAAGCAGCCAAAGTCTTTCTTTCTCTCCCCCAAACTCCGCCAGAAATGAGTCTTTGGGACCCTGCAGGGCCTCCTGCTCCAAGAGGCTGCGCTGGCGTGACACATCTCACAAAGACTAATTCCTGGCGGGGTTTGGGGCAGAGAAAGAAAGACTTCTGCTGCTTTGAAGCCAAAAGTCTCAGTCAGTCAGTCTCTCTCTCTCTCTCTCCATATATTGGTAAATTAAGCCTCATAGAGTAGAGTACAGTACAGTAGAGGAGAGTAGAATAACAAGAGTTGGAAGGGACCTTGGAGGTCTTCTAGTCCAACCCCCTACCTTGGCAGGAAACCCTACACCGCTTCAGACAAATGGTTATTCAATCTCCTCTTAAAAACTTCCAGTGTTGGAGCACTTACAACTTCTGGAGGCCAGTTGTTCCACTGATGAATTGTTCTCACTGTTAGGAAATGTCTCCTTAGTTCTAGTTGCTTCTCTCCTTGATTAGTTTCCATCAGTTGCTTCTTGTCCTGCCTTCTCAGGTGCTTTGGAGAAGAGCTTGACTCCCTCTTTTTTGGGGCAACCCCTGAGATATTGGAACTCTGCTATCATGTCATCCCTAGTCCTTCTTTTCATCAGACCAGACACATCCAGTTCCTGCATCCCTTTTTATTTAAAATTAAATAAAATTATATTCATCTGCATTCCCTTTTTAAAAAAATATGCAAGAGCAGTTTCAGAATGGGTTAAAAAACTAAAAAAGGGAGAATTTTAAGGCAGGGATTAACCTTTAATTCTGGGAGCCAGGATGCCCCAGGGAAGAGGGGAAGAAAAAAAAAAATAACGACAGCCACACCAACCTGGCTGCCAGATCGGATGGGATGAAACCGGCACTTTTGCCCAGAGGCCAAATGACATAACCACCCATGCTACGGCAAGCCATACATCTCCCGCTCGGCTAAACTGGACCTGGCATTTCCGCCTGCGCCTGGGAGCGAAACTCTGCCAAACTAATTAGCCATATCTCCATCTTCCCCCCGTCTTGTTCGCCTGCCTGAGGCATTGGGGAAGAAATTTATTCCCCTCGACAGAAAGCCTTTCTGGGGAGCCACATGCAAGCAAAAAAAAAAAAAAGTTGAATTCCCCACCCCTTATCCCCCCATTAGATTGGTCTGAGGCTGGGCGATTCAGACGGATTTTTCTGCGGGATGGTGTTTTGGGCGGAAAAATTCCCCTTTCCACCGCTCAGCACCCAAATTAACGGATAACAGATAATCAGAGTTGGAGGGACCTTGTAGGTCATCTAGTCCAAGCCCCCACCCAAGCGGAGACCCCGAACATCATTCTGACCAAATGGCAGCGCCCAAGTCTCTTTTGAAAAGCCTCCAATGATTGAGCTCCCACAAACTTTGAGGGGCAACTTCATGTTCCATTTGGTGATTGTTCTCATCTCCTTATTTCCGGTTGAATCTCTCCTTGGTAGTTTCCATCCATTTATTCCTTGTCTGGCCTTCGGGTGCCACTGAAAACAGCTTGACCCCCTTCTTCCTTCCTCTTTGGGGCAAGCCCCTCAAATCTTGGGAAAGCTGCCTCCTCTCTTCCCCTGGTCCTTTTCTCTTCCCTAGGACTAGCCAGGCCCAGTTCCTGCAACCATTCATCGTATGTTTTAGCCTCCAGTCCCCTCATCATCCTGGTTGCTCTTCTCTGCACTCTTTCCAGTGTCTCAACATCTCAAAATTGGATGCAGTACCCTAGGTGTGGTGGTGTTACTAAGGCCTTCAGGTGCTTTGGAAAATAGCTTGACCCCCTTCTTCCTCCTCTCTAGGATAGCCCCTCAGATATTGGAAGGCTACTCTCCTGTCTCCCCTGGTCCTTCCCATCATGCACTGGTGACTGCTTCCAAGCTGCATCTCTGCTTGCCAATTATTTTGGCATCCCAAAGTAATTTCTTAAGGATGGGAAACATCCGGAGCATAAAGGCTGGATCGCTGCCCACCTATTCCTTCCAGTTTTGGGGAGGAGACGCAGCTGATGCTGGGGGAAAAACAAGGAATTGCTGCTGGCGGCGTTTGCTAAAATGCAAAAAATGCAAAAAGCTGAAACATAAGAAGGGAGGGCTGAGTCGCCGCTTCCCTTTCTGGAGCTTATTCAGAGCCCAGTGTCCGAATGAGCGGAGTTCACAAGTTCCAGCAAGCCACGAAAAAAAGCAGAATCAACTTCCAACCTGTTGTAAACTCATCCCAGGTTGGGCCTGCAATTCAGTGAGTTTGCACCTATCCAAAGGGAGCTATCCTAAACTGCGGAATTTTCTCCAGGTTTTGATTCTGCAAAGGATGAAACAGTGAATGATCACCAGAAAAAGAACACACCTGTTCAGAATAACGGAATGACAAGAGTTGGAAGGGACCTCAGAGGATTTCTAGTCCAGCCCTCTGCCCAAACAGGAGATCTTCTACCATGTCAGACAAATGGCTCTGCAAACTCTTATCCCAAAGGTGCTTTTTTTCAACAGGCCACTGGACTTTCTGGTTTTTCTTTGAAGACATTTCACTTCTCATGGATGGAGTCTTCTTCAGAGCTGAAGAAGCTTCTTGGATGAGAAGCGAAACCTCTTCAAAGAAAAACCAGAAAGTCCAGTGGCCTCTTGAAAAAAAGCACCTTTGGGACAATTACAACCTGGTTGTAAATGGTGAAGTAAAATTGATATATGTATAACAATTGTAATGCCAGAATGGCTGCACCGTGTTGTATTCTTATAATTAAAACAAAATAAAAAGAAAGAAATGCATAAAGCTGGAAGGGTGGAGAGCTGCTGGAGTCTTTTTGTTCTCTTTTGGACTGGTTGATGGTCTCTTTTGCATAGATGTTGCATAGATGTTGTTAACGTCTATGTGTCTATTAATGGGCGACTTGTGGGAGTGCCAGGCTTCTGGAAATTCCCTGGCGTTTGAAACTGTGGTTAAATCTGCCTATATGTGGCAACATTAAAGAACTTTCATCATGGCTTCATCCTGCCTGTTTGTCCTACACTGTGGTTCTTGCAGTTCTTACATTGTACGTTGTAGATGTTTTGTTTTTTTTTCCTTCTGGGGTTGCTGCGTCTTTTGGTTTGCTTAAGATGTTTTGAAGGAGTTTAGCGGTAAACCCAAGACTACCCAAGCTTTCTGGGTTTGCTGGTGTTGGGAAAAAAGCACTTGGTAGTGAACAAAGTTAGAATCTTTGGCTTGGAAACACGATTCGGAAGTGCCCTAATTTTTGAAAATTACATGCTGAGGAAACACCATCAGATCTTTTACATCTCCTCCCCCCTGCACCCACGCAAGGTGCTCTGATGGCATTAATAGTGGTGTGGAGTTCCAAGGAACTCAGTCCTATTTTTGCAATGGGAGCTTCAAAATTCTTCTCAGTTGCATCCTTCTTAATCTCCTATGTCAAAGTGGTTTCGGAGTGTGGGAGATTCTTATTGGCCCGACGAATTGTTTGGTGCTCATGACTGTTTTGAACATTTGGGTAGGGCTGTTCATTTCGGGCAGAGGTCTCCAAACTTGGCAACTTTAAGACTTGTGGACTTTCAACTCCCATAGCATAGCTGGCTGGGGAATTCTGGGAGTTGAAGTCCACAAGTTTTAAAGTGGCCAAGTTTGGGGGCCCTGATTTTGGGCATTTTAATTGTTTTAGCCTTGTTTTCCTGGTAGCTTTTTAAAAAAATCTTTCCCAGCTAAAATATAAAAGAAACAGCAAATAGATACCCTTATCAATACAATAGGAACATTTCTAATTGCCGAAACTCACTGCCAGTTCTAAATACTGTAAATATAGACTTTAACTTTTCAGGCAAACAAGTTTTACTTGCAAGTTGTGAAAAGATGACAGAAAGCCAGTCCTAAAACAATTAGGAATTTTAGGGAGGAAAATCAGAAAGCCAACACTGTTACGGAAGTATTCTGAAATTGTTGAATATCTACAAGGCAATTTCTCTAAATCACAGAGAGCAGACTCCTCTCTAGGGAAGTAATTTTGTGGGTAAATTCAGGGGTCACTCTCAGGCTCACAAGTCAACCATAGTCAAAAAATTAGAAATGCTTAACTTTTTCCCAACACCCATATTATACAAAGCTACACAGGGAGACAACTTTCTCTGAACAGCAGCTACTTCCCCCATGTAATCACACAGAGATGCAACGGTTAGTCTCTGTTAAGAGATCGGCGATTCTATTCCAAGCCATTCAAGTAATTCAGAACTACCTCCAAGATTGTCTAAATCTGCAACAACTCGTGCAGAGTTGCAACGGGGAACGTATCCCTTTTGCAGGGACTCCCAGAGAGACATACCAGCAGCCTCCTTCAGCGGGGATTACTTGAGATTCACATTTATAAATTTACCTGATTTATTTATTTATTTTTGTAGCCCCGAGGTTGGACAAAATTGCTGGGCCAATTAAGGGTCTTATTTTGCCCATTGAAAGTGTTCAGTGCAGCATGATAAATGATCCATCTTATACTTCGGAGGGGAAACCCACCCTATTTCCACCCACCAATTGCCTTGATTGTATTTAATGAGCTTTCTTTCTTTCTTTCTTTTTTAAATCCCTTGCTGTAGCCATTTTTGCTGATTGCTTCTATGCATGCATGATTATTAATCCTCTTTATTCCAGGTTGAGTTCAATCTGTCATTAAACCTCAAGGGATAATTTTATATCCCACCACGCAATTCAGAGTGATGGATGAAACGATGATGCCCCCGCGTTGCATTGTCCTAATCTTGAGTGAAATTAGGACACTGGTCATCTCCAAACAAGCAAGGGCTCAAAGCTCAGGCCAGAAAGTGGACATTTTATTATTCCAAAAGTCTTGGCAAAGGTTTTCCACCCTGCCATATTCCCACATAAAATATCTAAGAGAGATTATGTTTGCATGTGTGCACGTTTGTATTTGTGGCTTCCTTTAACCGTGGTTGAATCATAGTGGGGTGGCATAATGTCAGCTAGTTAAGCCATGGTAGATAAATGGGTTTATTCCATGCTAAATCTCAGACAATTGTTGTATTAATGTTACCTATTAAGCCAGCCTTTGTTGGGTGTTGAAGACAAGGATTCCCAACAATGGCGAAGCCAGAAATTCAACTTTCACCCAAAACCTGCCCTTCTTCCAGGAAATCAAATGGCAGAATGGAAAAAGAAATCTATTTACAAAGCAGCAATGGAGTTCTAAACCTCAAATTTCACAAAATTAAAAATGAGCAGGTGGGAATAGGATTTTTGCAGACCGTGAAATACCAGGAGGAATTTTTTTCTTGCATTTTTGGGGTTTGAACCTTGTTCACAGAGAAGCAAAACAGGAATACTAACAATAACTGAATGAGGTTGCTGAGAGAGAGGAGGCAGGCAATGGATGGATGGATGGATGGTGAAAGGAAAAAATGAATGGATGGATTGATGGATGGATGGGAGGGAGGGAGGGAGTGAGGACATGGATAGAAGGAAGGAAAGAAGAGATGGATAGATGAAAGGAAGAAAGGTGGGAAGGAAGGAAATGGATAGATGGATGAGTGAAAGGAAAAAATGGATGGGAGGATGGAAGAACATGGATAAAGGAAGGAAAGAAGGGATGGATAAATGGAAGGAAGGAAGGAAATGGACAGATGGAAAGGAAAAATAAATGGATAGCTGGATGGATATCTGGATGGATGGTTGGATGGAAGGAAGGAAGGAAATGGATAAATTGGATGGGTGGAAGGGAAAAATGGATGGATATCCGGAAGGATGGATGGATGGATGGATGGATGGAAGGAAGGAAGGAAGGAAGGAAGGAAGGAAGGAAGGGACCACCAGTATATTCCTAATGCAATATACGTTTATTTCCTCCTATTTCTCCCCAGACCTTCTTTGGATCTCCAGCCTGTTCCATTTGGGAGAAATGGATTAAAAAAAAAAAAAAAATCCAGCCAGGTTTGNAATGGATTAAAAAAAAAAAAAAAACTCCAGCCAGGTTTGGAAAATTTGGAAACCAGGTTAAAAATGAAAATGTTAGGAAGGGTCACGAAGATGGATTGTGAAGACCTTCCAAACCCAGAAAACCCCTTTTAAGGGGAAAAAGAACTGAAAGGCCAATTTCGTAGACTGAGATCCGCGATGCTTGCCTGCCCCCTGTCCCTCCCAGAGATATTTCTCTCCTGGCATCGGCTGCCTCTCCACCCGCCCGAGAATTAATGGTGTAAATGATGGGCCTGACAAAATGATGAAGTGACCTGTTTGGTCTGCTTTGCTGACGGAGAGCCTCACGAAGCAGAGAGAAAATACCCCACCGTCTCCAGCCATCGATGTCCAAAGCTGGGATGTGGCATCAGTGGGCATTGGAAGAGAAGCCCCTCCTGGGCCTTTGGCCTGCCAGCTGGGTCAGAGCCATCTTAACAGCTTTGTGGGTCCTGGGCAAAGCAGTGTCCTGTGGGGCCCCTGCGACAAACTCCTCCCAAGAATAAAAATGTCAATGGTAGATAAAATCAAACATATATTTGCATGTTAGTCTTAATTTTAAAAAATGCAGTAAAAATGTCATAAATTGTAATGAATAAATTCTGCAGAAAAAACCAATGGCTTCTAACCTGCTTTCCATGGAAGACCTGTCTACTGCATGGATCAAAAAGAGGGCTGTGAAAATATCTACAGACCCCTCACATCCCAGACATAAATTGTTTCAACTTCTTCCCTCAAAATGACACTATAGATCCCTGCACACCAGAA
>BHFT01017879.1:0-97143 GCA_004320025.1 Laticauda laticaudata | reverse complement strand
GAGAAGTTGGAAAAAGAGTAATAAGATATGAAGTTGAATACATAAGATGAATATGTATATGAAATTGTGTCTGCATGGAAATGTGATAACCTGGAACCATGCTGTACTCAAATAAGATGTTTTGTTTGTTTTGTTAAAACTCAATAAAACTTTATTAAAAAAAATACAAAAGAAGTAGAAGGCAGGGGTGGGGTGCAAATATTTTTACTACCGCTTCTGTGGGTGTGGCTAGATGAGCGGGGCTAGGTGGGAGTGGCCATGTGACTGGGTGGGGTCTCCTCATTGTCCCGAGACCATAATTAAGCACACACTTCATCCAAACTACCCTTGGTTTATTTCAACAGCTGGGAACTATTTGCATTCCCAGCCAGTAATAAGTCCCAAACAGTCCCTCGAGATAAGCACCCACCTTTCTCTCCTTTGAATTGCTGCCAACAACTAAAGTGCCAAATTAACTATAAACAACCAACCGAGGTACAAAGTCCACACAGAGTTCAAGGTTTAATCCTAACAGAGCGAACAACGTTGCTTCCTGCAAAGGTTTCTCTACCTTTGCACCTCCTTTATACCTAACCACCTCCAAGCCTTACTCCCGAGACTCCCCTTTTGTCTCAGTTGCTCTCGCCTTCTAGCAGCTCTGTGCATGTGTGCACTGAGAACAGGCTCCCCTTGTTCCTCTGCCTCATGGCTGGTAGGCTCCGGAAGCTCCAGAGTCTCGGCCCCATCTCTGCATCAGATGCAGGACCCTCGTCCAAGTCCTCCCCAGACTCCCTGACTGGTTCCCTTTCATCCTCACTGTCTGATTCCTGCCATCTGCACAGGCTGCCAGTGAACCACAACAGCAGAGGTGGTACCCACAGTGATAGGAGCCTTTGGGTGCAACCCCAAAACCCCTGGAGCATCCCTTGAACACTATCAGCCAATGGCAAAAAAGAAGCTTTATTCAGAACAACGTACATCCTGCAGCGATACCTTTAGCACCTTGGGAAGGACTCGACAGGCGGAGAAGAATGCCAAATCACATTTAGACATTTGCAACGGAATCACAACAGTAACACTACTAATAGGTAACTAATCTGCCTCTTTCAAAGCCCTGCGGCTCCTTTCTGAAAAACCCTTTAACCAATTGTTGGTGCTTCACCTCTATATATTCCCTCTTGTCACTAGTAATTTTTTTCTGCAAGCTTTCATTTTTATTACGCTCCGCTAGAGATTTATTCTTGTGAAGAATAAATCTCCTACTCTCTACAAGAGCTAGGAAAAAAAGGGAAAAAAATTAAAACCCAGGAATAACACTTTCAAACATCAGTCCAACCTGACCAGCAGTGAAGACCAACCTTAGTGACTCACCCAGGCTGGAGCTTGCAAGACCAACTTGTTGAACAGAAAAAAAGTGAAGGAAAACCTCAGGATAATAATAATATTCCCAAGCACATTTCTCCATCAGGAATAGAAAATAGAATAGAATAACAACTTTATTGCACTTTTTTTTAAAAAAAGACCTCCCCCAAAATAAGTCTGAGTGCTTATTTTCAAGCCCAAAAGAAAATAAGACTGTCTCTTATTTTGGGGGGAAAATATGGTTGGTAGGTAAGTTGGTAGATAGACAGACAGACAGACAGACAGAGATAAATAGATAGGGCAGTAGGGAGGTGGGCAGAGATAGATAGACAGAGATAAATGGATGGATAGATAGATAGATAGATAGATAGATAGATAGATAGATAGATAGATAGATAGATAGACAGAGATAAATAAATAGGGAGGGAGGCAGAGATAGATAGAAAGACAGAGATGGATGGATGGATAGATAGACAGACAGACAGACAGACAAAGAGAGAGAGAGAGATACAGATACATAGATACATAGAGATAAATAGATGGATGAATAGATGATAGACAGATAAAATAACTTTATTGTCATTTTGAATATTCGTGAAACGGCATACACTAAAATAAAACTTCATTGCCTGCAGCTCTCAAAGGGTCTCCACCTCCAATATTCACTACAGGAACCTGACAAAATAAATAAGTCAATACAGACATGGAGAAAACAGAATAGAAGATTCGTCACCTGAGGTTTGCCATCCCAGCTACTGAGCTGTTACTCCCACGTGGAGGTTTTATATGCTGCCTCTCTCCTTCTGGTTCTCAACTATTGGTCACTCTTCCTACGTAGCCGGCAGAGTTGTCTCCTCCTTCTTCCGAGCGAGCAGAAACCAGAATTATATTTTTCTAGCAGGGGAGGCATTGTTTTATTTGACAGTCTTTTTGGCTCCAGCCATTGAAGGTATTTAGGTAATCCTCAGTTTACAACACTCTGCTAGTGACCGTTCAAAGTTACAACAGCACTAGAAAAAGTGACTTAGTTCTGTTTTTCCACACTTACGGCTATTGTAACATCCCCATGGCCAAGGGATGGAAATTCAGCCGCTTGGTCGCTTCCTCATGACGGAGGAAGCCGGACTTGCTTAATGACTGTGTCGCTAACTGAACAGCTGCAGCGATTCACTTCACAACGGTGGCAAGGAAGGTCATGAAATGGGACAAAATTCACTAAATAATTGCCTTGCCTAGCCACAGAAATGTTGGGCTCAGTTGTGGTTGTTAAGATGAGGACTGCCCATACAGCAGTGGTGGGATCCTACCAATTTGGACCGGTCCTATAGAACCGGTTGTTATGATTCAGAGAACTGTCAAATTGTGCCCTGGCTGCCCCCGCCCCTCCCTGTCAGTCGTTATCGTGCACACGCAACATTGCGTGCATGCCTGACATCTTTTTCCCCCTTACGACGATCGGCTGTTCCTATGATCAGCTGTGCCAAGATTCCACTCACTTACTTACGCATCTCCCCACACACTCCTCCATCCTTTTGCCTACCTGGGCCCCAGGGAAGCTTCCTGGGAGCAAACACCCCCCCCCCCAATCCCGTCGGCTCCTGTGATAACCCAGATCTTATCAGAAATATAAAAAAACGAAAAACATAACTAAAAGTCCTTTAATGCCTCCAACTTGGCTTCACTGTTTAATTGTTCACAGTGGAGAAGCAAACTATTTTCAAAAATAACATTTCAAAGGCAAGAAACACACTTCAAATCCAAAGAGCCGAAAACGAAGCAAAACCCAAAAAACAAACCACACTGAATGAAGTTCCACGACAAGACCGGGATAGATAATTGCCAAACTTCAGGAAGAATAACCAAGGACAGCCTGTTGGAAGAACGCCAGCCAAGATAAACCTTCTTTGGGAATAAAAACACTAATTTGTCTCCAGCGTCTGTCAGCACGCAGGTCCAAACTCTTATGAGTTCTCACATCTGCAGCCCGTGAAGGCCCTCTCCTCCTAGAGTAGACCACGTCTTTCCCTTATCCTCTCCTCCCTGCATGCCCTGGAGAGGGGATGGGCCTGGGTCCCACCTCTGACTGCCCAGCCGGCCTCTGCCCTTCCCACAGCCTCCTCCACAACACTCCGGAGCCGAACTTCCACTCCCTGTCGGCTGTTCCTCTCTCCCTCAGAGTCAGTCTCCACCAGGGACATGACACTAAGAGAGGTTGAAAGCCAAGGGTTGCAGGGCTAATGAATCCTTGGGGAAAATTGGAAATCATTTGTCTGAGGTTGTAATTGTTTAAAGGGACATAAACACACAACAGTTGCTTCATTGGTTTCAATTATTATTTTTATTAACTGCATTCCCATCCTGCAAGAGAACTCACCTGCCTCCCCATGCTCAGTTTTTTTTTCCTTCTTGAGCCTCAGGGAAGCCTTCTGGGAGCAAAAACGCCCCTCCTGAGAGGCTTGCTGCAAAAAAAGAGAAAAGCCACGCCCACCCAGTCACATGGCCACACCCACTAGCCACGCCCACCAAACCAGTTGTTACAAAATTTGAACCCCACCCCTGCTGTAGTCTTCCCAGGCTTAAGGCCAAAAAGCTTGTAAAGTTGAACATTCACTAAATGAATTGTTGTAAGTCGAAGACTACCAGTAATTTAGCCGTGGAACCTCATTATCCGAGGGGGTTGAAGGCATAGAATGAATGAATGAGGCAGCCATTTTGTCTGAAATGGCACAGGGCAGTGGTGGCTAACCTTTTTGGGCTCCTGTGCCGAAAGGTGTGTGTGCGCTCGCAAGCCACACCCAGAAGGCAATGTGCACAGGAGAGCACCATGCCCCCCTGCGCATGTGCACCTGATACCTGACAATCAGCTGTTGGGTGGGCGGCACCCACTCATGCGCAGGAGGGCTTTTCCAGGCGACCTCTCACATGCCAGCAAAAGTGGCTCTGCATGCCACTTCCGGCATGTGTGCCATAAGTTTGCCATCATGGGTATAGTGTCTCCTGCTTGAACAGGGGGGTGGGACTAGAAGACCTCCAAGGTGCCTTCCAACTCTGTTATTCTGTTAGTTGAACTCTCTGTCCGTTCAACAGCCTTAGATAAAAGATATGCAGAAAAGTTAGAGGAAGGTGTGTGTGTGTGTCTGTGTAGAATGCAGAATCAATCTATCTATCTATCTATCGATTTATCTATTGATTTATCTTTCGATATATCCATCCATGATTTATCCATCCATTATCTATCTGTCCATCATATATCCATCCATTTTGTATCTATCCATCATCTATCCATTCATTTTCTATCTATCCATTATCTGTCAATCCATCATCTATCCATCATCTATCCATCCATTATCTATCTATCCATTATCTATCCATCATCTATCTATCCATTATCTATCTATCCATCATCCATCCATCCATTATCTATCAATTATCTATTTATCCATCATCCATCCATCCATTATCTATCAATTATCTATTTATCCATCATCTATCCATCATCTATCTATCTATCTATCTATCTATCTATCTATCTATCTATCTATCTATCTATCTATCTAACTACCTTTATCTATTGTGGGAATCAACAATACAGCTTAATCATCAGTTAGATTCAATAAGTCCTATGGATGATAGCAGGTCCCAGAAGAAAGAGATATAAACCAGTTTTCAGCTGGATGCTTTCAAAACGTACTGGAGCTATTTGTAATCCTGCTGAGCCATTGCTAATGGTAAAACATATTTTTTGCAAAATGTACATGAGGATGGATACATTTAAAACAGGCAGAATGACACCATTGCAAATGAGGAACTGAACATTATATATGTTTATGGAAAGTGATGGTTAATGAAGTTTTGAAACATATTATGTGGTTGGAAGAAAAGTATAAAGGATAGGGTTAGAGCAGTGGTCAGTAACCTTTTGGATCTCAGGGACCACAAAACTCATAATTTTAAATCCCGCAGACCACTAATATGAATTTTGACTGATGATGGCTTGCTGACGTTGGTGGGAAAGTCGGTCCCATATTTCACAGCTGCCGTAGTGACAAGACTGCCATGGATGAGCAGCTCCAGGATGACCAAAGCACCAGTCCTGTGACTACGACAGCTCTGGAATATGGAACCGGCCTGTGGTGGGGTTGGAAATCTCTGCCATCGGGGGTGGCACCTGTCATGTGCAAATTTGCGGGTGGTGCAACGTGCAAAAAGCAGCGCAGCCCTCGATGGGCAGGACGAGGTAATGGTGCTGCTGTGGCGGTGGAGATGGATGGAAAGTGCTCCAGGAGCCCGGCAGAGGTTTCCCATGCCCCTCGCACATCACCAATTTGACTCCCAAGGACAGGAGTTCAGCCAAGCGACCTGCAAAATCGTCTCTCGAGAAGAGCACTTGCAGAAGCAGCGCGGAAAACTCTGGCCGGGCTCTCAAGAGACAAGAGTGACCCCACTAAAGTTGGCCAAGCTATCTGCAAACTGTCGAGCGCTCCTCGAGAGAGAGAGAGCCCAGACAAAGTTTCCTGCACCGCTTGTGCTTGAGTGTTGTTTTTAACAATATTGATTCCCCCCAAATAAATTAAAACCAAGTTTACAACCTCAGAATGATGTCCATAAAAGATAAGCGGAATTTTTGACAAACCGAATGCTCGCGCCATGCACCATTGCACATTTTAATTGAATCTATTACAAAATGATATAGCAACAGCCAAAATAATACAGTGACACACAAAATGACAGAAACTTTGGGACATCACCAAGCATTTCAAAATAATTATTTTATAATTCAGGGCGTGGTGGAAGAGATCAACGAATGTCTCCATGAAATCAGATAACTTCTGCCAAATTCTGAAGTTTCTATTCTGAATTTTCTCTTGTTGGCGTGATGTATTCCTTACTCATCTGCCATCCTGGTTCAAAAGTCAGATTTCCCCCCAAAAATGAGTTTCTCAGGTACCATCAACTGGCAACTGCTGTGTCCCATTACATTATTGAGTCTGTCATCTGCACCTCTCTCACTGTCTGGTTTGGTTCTGCAACCCAACAAGGCAAACACAGACTTCAGAGAATAACTAGGACTGCAGAAAAAAAACCACTGCTACTCTGGAGGACCTGTATCCTGCATGAGTCACAAAGAGGGCTATGAACATATCTACACACCCCTCACATCCTGGACATAAACCGTTTCAGCTCCTTCCCTCAAAACGACACTCTGCTAAACAAGTAATTCCCTCAACCCTGTCCAACTATTACAAAGTCTGCACTACTATTACTATTAATCTTCTCATCATTCCTTATCACTCCCACCCACTTGTGACTGTATAACTGTAGCTTTGTCGCTTGTATCCTTACAATTTATATTGACCGTTTCCTCGTAGGATTTGATTGCTTATTGTACCCTATGACTATTATTAAGTGTTGTACTTTAGGATTTTTTACTTGATGAATGTATCTTTTCTTTTATGTACACTGAGAGCATTTGCACCAAGACAAATTCCTTGTGTATCCAATCACNTTTAAAGTGTTGATATCTCACAAAGCATGAATGATTAAAAGTATACTCAAAATATATATATATTTTTTAGTAATATTAGGATATGGATTGATAATATGAATTGTTATGCAATATAACTGTAATTGACACTACAAAATGAATGCACAAAACTGATGAATCAACCGACACACCGGAAGTATATATGAGAATAGATGTTTTTAATGTTATGTATGTTATGTGTGTTTGTAGAAAATTAATAAAATTCTTTTTTTAAAAAAAAAAGAATTGATTGATTGGTTGATTATTAAGCCCAAGAATTATTGTGGAAAAAAGTTCAGAGAAAAAGGATGCGTTCCTAACACTGTTGCCACTGCAACTTCCAGCTTGCCAAGGCCACAACAAACAAACCCAACAATCCCCAATAGCAACTCACAATGTTTCCATTTTGATGCAGCTTGCCCCCTCCCACAGCCCTTTCAAGGAACTCCATTTTAAAATTTATTTTAATTTTCTGGATGGTCAGGAAGGCTTCGGAAGGAGAAGGCTTTTTTTTATTTTACCAAGGAGCTAGAAAATGAAAATAAAATTTAGTTTTTAATTTAGTTTAATTCATTTTAATTCTTTGGGAGCAGGGAAGGGAAAGAGTTGTCCCTCTCCAAACCTTTCCTGATCACCCAGAAAACTTAGCCACCCCACCCCCCCGTCTCGCACACACACACACCCCTCCCAGACTTAGGAGAAAACCCTTCGGGGATAAGCCACAGCCCCCCCATGGACTACAAAGCCTACACTCCCCAGCCACAACCCACCAGCGGAATCCCAGCCTTCTTCGACAGCAGTGAAAAGAGGCCAATAAGAATCCCGCGCATCGGGCAGGGGCGCAAATGGGCCTCCCCATTCTATGACCCTCCCCAAAAATAACCCTCCCCCCCACCGCCCCCAAAAACTTTTGCAAGACGTCGCCCCATTTTGCAACCTTCGTCAAGGCGGATTTTTGGACCGTGCAAGACTTTTTGCAACCGGGGTGGGGATCCTGCTCTTTTGCAAAAGGCGTCCCCCCTCCCAGGATTTGCACACAACACACACACCACACACACACACACAACACACCCGCAATTTTGCAAAACTGGCCCGGAGCCCCGCTGCAAATCGCGCACCAACTCCTACCCCCATCCAAAGGACGCTCACGTTGCCAGCGCAGCGCAGGGAGGGATCCACGGGCCCCCGCGCGAGATGCTCCACGCAGAGGACCTCTCCTTCCCCCACCCCGGACACCCCCCCTCTCCTTCCCTCGCCGTTGCTTAGCGAACGCGCCCCCCCCCCCGCCCGCACCTGCGCATCAGGCCGGCGAACTCCTCGGTTCGAGCGCAGGCGAAGGCGAGAAGCGCCGCGGCAAGCCCCCCGACTGGAGCCTGGGAGGGACGTGCTGTTCAGCCAATGGTCAGCTGCGAAAGGAGGAGGCGGGGCCGCCCGGGTCAGAGAGTTAGAAAGAGGTTAGAGAAGCCCTCCTCCGCTCTCTCGCCTGCTTCGAGCAACGATTTTCCAGCGCGGGCTGCAATGCCCACGGTGGACGCGGGAGGGCGGCCGCGGGACACGGAGCCCGCCTTGCTCTTTGGCTCCACCTGCTGCCTGGGGTTTGCTTTGTTTTTGTTTTGAAATGGCGCTGATGGGGGAACCAGCTCCAGAAGCTCTGCCGGGAATTGTCCGACTGTGGGGAGCCCAGATTCTTCGCCAATTGTCAGGACAAGGAGATAAAAGTCCACAAACAGGAACGTTTATGCTACTTCTGCAAAAGGAGGGGATTCCGAGTCCTTCCCAGGCCAGTCAGAGTCAGAAAAGCGAAGAAGTTCCTTGAAACAAGACAAGTGATCGTTTCTTTCCTTTCGAAGCATATTTGCGGTTTGGGTCGTCTGTCCAGCCAGGAGAGTTTCACCAAACTGAACAGGACACTAGGCAGCTGGGCAGAAAAACATGTTGTGGTCTCTTGTAAGTCTTCTAACTCAGACAAGCATAAAAACATAACCTTTTGCAAATATGGGACCCTCCAGGTCGTCTAGTCCAACCCCCTTTTGATACATAAAATCCTTTAAAAGAATTCAAAAGAATATATCTTTGATTCACATCCTTCAGATATGCTTTTAATGTTTCCATTTTTATCCTTTTACTAGCTGGATACTTGTGCTTCGCTACAAAACTATGTGGTCGGGCTTAGTTTTTGGGGAGGAAAATAAGGGGGTAAAAAATTGTGCCTCTGCTTGCCAGCGTCCATCGGTATTCATCTGGCTACCATCCTGTCAGTGTGTGGAAAAGCTGAGGGCTGTTTGGAAACTGAAAGAGTATTTGCTGTGTGAGCAAGAAGACAGCAAGGAGCCTGGGCATGGCTTAGCTCAACTATTCTAGATCTAAAGCTGCTTGCTGCTGTAAAACTGAAACTGAAACTCCTCTCCTCTGCTTGTGTTTGCATTTGGAAGAGTTTTTTTCAGGTGGGGAGGGAAAGTAGAACTCTTCAGCATCAGAGCATGTTAATAATAATAATAATGATGATGATAACAATAACAATAATATAACAAATACTAATGTTCTGATGGTCATTTCAAAAAATCCTTTCTTAGTGAGCCCCTAGAAGCCAAGAGAAACTTGCTTCCTGTTATTCAGGATACTGCCTACAAGCACTACGTGCTTAAAACTGGAAGCATTGTGTCCCTGGTGGAGACTGACTCTTGAGGGAGAGGAGGACAGCTGACAGGGAGTGGAAGTTCGGCTCCAGAGGTTGTGGAGGAGGCTGGGGAAGGGCAGAGGACAGCTGAGCAGTGAGAGGAGGACCCAGGCCCATCCCCTCTCCATCCTAGGGCATGTAGGGAGGAGAGGATAAGGGAGAGACGTGGTCTACTTAGGAGAGGGCCTTGATCCTCTTCATGGGCTGCAGCTGTGGCAACTGAATGTGTATCGTATGAATACACTGAATGTGCAACTGTATGTCAGACATGTGTATGGGCCAGTGCTGGAAACAAAGTATGGAAATATCTCAAGTTTATGGTTCCTGAGTTTGGCATCCTTCCCAGTGTGTGTTATCTGTGGACTGTCCTCCAGCTCTTATCTTACCTGGTTTGTGTTGCTTTTTTCCTTTTTCTTGTAACTGTTTGTATGGGAGTTTTTTTGTCTTCCAACAAGAATATTTAGAGCTTGGAAGCAAAGTGAAGGAATAAAAGGGGCTTCACCTGTTTTCTGTGACTGTTTATTTTGTATCCCACCCTGGGTCATCACACATTGTTAGACACCCCACACACCCACTTTATGGTCTGCTCCTGTTGCTCACTTCTGGGAGGGGGTTTCAAAGTATTTCTAGCAGATTACCAGATTCTGTAACAGCTTTGTTCCCCAGGCCATCCGTCTGGCAAATTCACAAGGTTTGTTTTTCTCACCCTGGTCATGTATACATCTGAACTAAACTGTGTTGTTTCTCTGTGACATATATGTGGGTACATGCATAATGTATTTATTTATTTTGTCATGTTTATGTAGTGTATATTGGAGGTGTGACTTTTTGAGAGCTGTATGCAACAAAATTTCATTTTAATGTATGCTGATTAGTGCACATATAAAATTATTCTAAGTCTAATCACTACAGCAAATGTTACACTGCAAAAAAAATATTTTACAATTTGTTCCAAGAATTGTTAGTACTTGGGGGGGGGGGTTATCTGGTTGTAAATATGCAAAAATATGTCTCAGCAGATGAATCTGACACACAGCATTAAGTAAAACAAAATAATGAGGTTTATTCTTGCATATAAAGATACACCCAAGTCAAAGATAGGAAGGCATTAACCAACATTGCAGCAATTTGACTGGTCTATATGATCTTTTAAAAATAGCTAGAAGATTTTTCTTCTAACTAAAAGTCTGAACATTCAAAATAATGACATCTTATTAACAAACAGTGCTGGATGTGCATAAATAAATACTCCCACTGCAACAACCATCAACAGTCTGGCAAATAAACATTTAAAAAGGGCATTAACAGAATAATAGCTGTCACAGACCTATTAACAATTTTGAAGGGGAAAAATGTTGGCATTGAACCAACCAACTGCTTTTCATTTTAATGTGCCATTCTAAGAACTTGATGTATCAGCAAGAGAAGGAATTAACATTTTAATTTAAGCAAGAATGTGGTTTAATGGAACACAACAGTTTTTTTGTGGGCATAAATCTCCCAAAATTCAGGCAAACATTTTTGAACATCTAATGCTGTTTATGAAACCGAATGCCTAGATCACTTGATGACTCTTTGGTAAACACTACAGTTTAATCCCTTTGGCCTGTATTTCTGGAAGAGGTTGCCATAATCTACATTCCTCTATATTTTCGATCTTTAGATCTTGGGGGGTGAAGCTGCTGTTGGAATGTTGATCCAAGGATAAGCTACCATGTGAAACTCACACAATCTGTCGGACATTTATTGCAAGGGTTTTAAGTACAGCCAAACATTCATCCAGTCCAATACACTAAACCTTGGCAACTTTTAAGACCTGTGGATTTCAACTCCCAGAATTCCTTCTGGGAGTTGAAATCCATAGGTCTTAAAAGTTGTCAAAATTGAAAACCCCTCCACTAAACCATTCCTTGTGATCTGGGTGGTAAAGTAGAGTTGAACCTACTCACACATCATGGGGAAAAAAACAGATTTTTTTCTAAAAAAAATACAGTTTATATTTTGGTATGGAAGAACCAAGCTGCCATCAAGGAAGTTTGCTCGGGAAGGAGGCTAAGTAACATATATGCCTTGTACCAGGCATCTACTGTATATCTATTATTAATAAAAATGTGACATTTCTCTTTGCTGGTAAAACAGAAACGAAGTACAGGTGCATCTGCAACTCCATTCAAGCTGTTTGTGCCCGTGAAGACAGAATATAAATTCTGATGTAGATTTGTTAGTAATAAAGCTAGCTCATTTTCTAATTAAAAAAAAAAAAAACCTTCTAGTTTTGCCTTAATATATACTGCAGAACAATTTACAAAAAAACAATTTCAACCATGTAAAATCAATCTTAGAATTCAAAATCCATGGACCATCATCATGGATTAAACCTTGACTTGTTTTGCAATTCAAACAAAATTATTGTACCCGTTTGTACACATACTCCTAATAAAAGTGACCCAAAGCTGTCATTTTAACCTTTAAAATCCTATCATGGAAGACATTTTTGTCAATATATATGTGCCCTGTGCACCTTTGAAATTGCATAGAAAACCAACATGCCTTAAACTTGTGTCTTGTTGAAATTTACAAACTATTTCAACCACTTCCATATAAATACTTAAAGCTCTGTGTCTACGACTTACAAACTATCATTATATTCATATTCTACAAAGATACTCTCAGAATTTAAAAACATAACAAAACACATTATTAACCTTTGCTTTCAGTAAGTTTGACCTGGTCAGTGTACAGATTTCAATGAAGCTGTTTCCAAAAGGAGACCACATTGGCCTGGTCTGACATCTCAAGTTGTCTGTCCAACTTCTTCTCCTGATGAAAGGTCTCTTGGAGCAAAATGGAGTGATCTCAAATTATCACCTCCAACTCAAACTTTATGGTCCTGTATGAAAATCACTTTTATGCAGAACTGAAAACATACATAAAATTCCTATTTGGTTGAAACAATTCCATGTGGTGAAACTGATACGGGCAGCAGCTTCTCCCAAACTGTGGTCCCACGTAGGCCCACACCTGTGGCAATTTTATTTCTAAATATTTGGGGGGAGAAAGACTTGCTTATATACAAGGTAGCAGTCTCTGGGAAGTAAAGACTTTGTGCTCTCTTCTTAACACAAACAATTGTCTGTGCTTAAGGTGTTGCTGGTTTCTCTGGACGCAATCCAGGAAAATGGAAGAAAAATCCAGTCTATTCAGGCAGGCATACAAGTTATCTTCCATAACTTGCCATATGTGAATGGGCCTTCACAACCTCAACATTGCTTGTAAAGTTTGATATTATTATTGTCCCAAACCTTGAGAAGGGCAGCGATTTAATACTTTCTCAGAAAGCACCATGAAACAATGTTTATGCAAAGAGTTTGTCTATTGCCCACAAGGGAATATTTTTAAAATAAAAGCTATAGGAGATTAGGTCTACTCAAATCATAAGATGGGGCAAAATATTTTAAGACGCTGTTGAAACCTAACAGTAATGAATTTAATTCAGCATTAATGTAATGTTTTTTTTAAAAAGAAGAAATGCCACTGAGGTGTTTCAAGAAAAAAAGGACATTCAATGCTGTTTTGCAAATAATGTTTGGCACATTATTTATGTGACGCTCTTCCATACAAAAGGATGGTTCATAAAATAAGCTTTAGTCACAGTTTAGTCTTTGCTGTAAAATACAGATTCTTGAGGTTGTGAACACATGAATTATTGGATGTTGGAAAGAGCTTATTTTTAAGGGAACGAAGACTGAAAGAAACCCTGCACCTAATTATTAAGTTCACTTGCTCCTGTTCAGACATGTCAGCAGTGAAATGTTCGTAATAGTTATGAAAGTTGAAATTCAGAACCAATTATAAGGACTGTTTCAGTCTCAAGTTATACTCTGTTCTGTAATGCTTGAGCGCTTCAACGTTCTTTGCAACAATTTAATTTCTCCAATTCTGCAAACTTGGATACCCGAAAGAGCACTTGAGGTGCTATACCAATGGAAGACATGGCCTCTTCAGTTTTTCAGGCTGTCAGAAATCCAATTTCTTCAGCTGTTCATATGTCACAAAGAACTAGTGCTTGTCATTAAGGAAAAAAAAAAAGGAGGGGCTGAATCTCGTTACTAAATTTAAAACAGGGCCTGTAATTGCATTTAGTTGCTATCCCTCCAGTTTTTCCAGCAAATCTGCTCACTCTTTTTGCAAGCTTCTCAACCGGATAGTTTTGTTGAGCCTATTTAGATAAAGTTTTGTTTTCTTTTTATGAAAGTAATTGCATTTTACAGTTCCCCTTCTTCCTGTTTTTAAAACAAATTTGTTCAGTTGTCTTACAGTATCTCAGATAAGTATGGTAGCTTTGCTGAGCTTCCTTTTTATACCAGTAATTGTAATATATAACTTTTTTTAAAAAAAAATCCCATCCAGGCTTTTATGACTGGAGATTAAGAGAATACTAAAATATTTGCTTGCTATGATATATATGTGCAAAAATTTTGAATCTGGAGCTTCAGTCCCCATTTTAAAAGTGTCTAATTTATTCCCTACTGGTGGTAACATTTTGAACTTTATCATTACTGTCTTGTTATTATATCGATTCAGTAAGCTTTATCGGCTGCTATTATTCCATGTGATATTTTAATATGGTTTTAAATGGTTTAACTTTTTAACGATTTAACTCTTGTGACATCACCTAAGGTGATCAAGAATAGGATAGAGAAAAAGCAAAATGAAGAACTCAAATACATCCACAGAGATTCTTAAGTTCTTGTCACAAGATGGAAAAATGTGTGTCAGTCACAAGATCTGGAAATGTGTAATTTTCAATGTCAGTTATTCATTCCAGTTAATTTAGAATAAGGAAGTCAGGGCAATCTGTCTTAAAAAATATAAACTACATCACACTTCTTACAAGGAATATTTTCTCGCAGGACAAATAGCAAGTGTAACAAAGTATTTTTAATCTCTCTACCAAACAACAGAAGCAGTACAATTTAGCAAGAAAAAAAAAACTTTGTAAATTAAAAATTGTATACACTTGTTATTATGGCCTCATTGTTACCAGGGAAGAAACTGAATGAATTTTGAGTAAATGAAAATCTAGAAAGCAATTGGTCCCATAGGATTATGCATCAGTTGACTAAAGGACAGCAGTTATTTCAAATTGTAATAAAATTGATAACTACCAGAAAGATTTTAAGACGAAGAAAACAAAGGAGGTATTATGTTTGCTTGGGATTAGTGGATATTTACTTCCTTTTTGTTTTAGAGAATTTCATATTTTATGTAAACTTCTGAAAATATAGAGCCAGGCCAATCGTCAGGTGACCATGAGTTCTAGTCCCGCCTTAGGCATGAAAGCCAGCTGGGTGACTTTGACCAATCACCAGGTGACCGTGAGTTCGAGTCCCGCCTTAGCTATGAATGCTGGCTGGGTGACTTTGGGCCAATCACCAGGAGATGGGAGTTCTAGTCCTGCCTTAGCCCTGAAAACCAACTGGGCGACCTTGGACCTGTTACATTCTCTCAGCCCAACCCACCTCACAGGGTTGTTGTTGTGGGAAAAAGAGAAGGAGGAAGGTGTGTTGGGCATGTTAACTGCCTTGAGTTATTTGTAAAAACAATAAAGGCGGGATGTGAATAAAAAAATAAATCAAAATAAAATGCATAAAAAAGGATACAATTATATTCCAAGGCCCAAGCCTTAACCAGTTTGGCCAGAATCCTTTGTACAACGCAAAAAAACCTTCGTTCTTCCAGGTCTATGAAAAATAAGAAGAAAAATCTCTGAATGTTCCACAATCCATATATTCAATAGAGGAGGCATTTCCCTTATCTGCAGGCAGAAGCGTATCCCATCCCATAACACAGATGAAGGATGAATGAGGCCTGGATGGTGGACCTTGTCATGAATGATCCTTTCAAAGCCATCTAGCCAGAGTGTCCACAAACCAGCTCCATCAGAAGCTGTTCTTAAAGGTCTCCTGCTGAAACATTCTCCAAGAATTAACTCCTGGGAAAGAACTAGGCTAGAATCTAGGATTATATGCAGTTTTAAGCTCTTCATGCATGAGACAGCAACCTCTTCTCCACGGAGTTAGAATAGAACAGAATAACAGAATTGGAAGGGACCTTGGAGGTCTTCTAGTCCAACCCCCTGCCTAGGCAGGAAACCCTACACCACTTCAGACCAATGGTTATCCAACCTCTTCTTAAAAGCTTCCAGCGTTGGAGCATTCACAACTTGTGGAGTCAAGTTGCTCCATTGATTAATTGCTCTAACTTTCAGGAAATTTCTCCTTGGTTCTAGGTTGCTTCTCACCTTGATTAGTCTCCACCCATTGCTTCTTGTCCTACCCTCAGGTGCTTTGGAGGATAGCTTGACTCCCTCTTCTTTGGGGCAGCCCCTGAGATATTGGAAGACTGCTATCATGCCCTCCCCCCCAGTCCTACTTTTCATTAAACTAGACCTACCCAATTCTTGCAAGCCTTCTTTGTATGTTTTGGCCTCCAGTCCCTTAATCATCTTGGTTACTCTTCTCTGCACTCTTTCTAGAGCAAGGGTCTTCACACTTGGCAAGTTTAAGTCCTGTGGACTTCAACTCCCAGAATCCCTGAACTAACATGACTAGAGCAGGAATTCTGGGAGTTGAAGTCCACAAGTCTTAAAGCTGCCAAGTTTGAAGATCCCTGATATAGACAGACAAGTACCAGCAACTCGGTTATCACAAAGAAGTGACATCTAAGTATTCAAAGACCACTGTCTACATACAGACAGTCCTTAACCTATTACAGGGGTCTTCAAACTTGACAGATATAGATATAGACCAAGAGTCTTCAAACTTGGCCACTTTAAGACTTGTGGACTTCAACTCCCAGAATTCCTGCACTAACATGACTGAAGAAGGGATTCTGGGAGTTGAAGTCCACAAGTCTTAAAGCTGTCAAGTTTAAAGGCCCCTGTTCTAGAGTCTCAACATCTTTTTTACATCGTGGCAACCAAAACTGAAGTTTAATCCTTAGGAGTTGAAATCAATGTCTGAAGAGGTTTCTTCCAATAAAGCACTGGAATTTGATTCAAAATAAAAGCAGGAATCTTCCCCTTCCCTTATATCAGGGGTCTCCAACCTGGGCAACTTGAAGATTGGGAGTTGAAGTCCACAAGTCTTAAATTTGCAGAGGTTGGAGACCCCTGCCTTATATGCACCAAGAATGGAGGCAAAGAGAGTCAGTTTATAGTAACTAACAAACAGATGTTTTGGACCACATCTTTCCATCACCCCCTTGTCTCGTTGAGACTCATGATGGTTAAATCAAACCATGATTTCAGACCCAGCCCAACATAGCCTCCCTTCTTCTGCAATTCTGGGCTCAGCATATTGTGTCCAGGAAAATGTCTTTTTATCGAAACATCCTTCTCAACCCTGAAGGAAATCGACTGACCTGAAGCAAACAGTCCAGAGTCCCCTTGTAGCCATGCTGGGGCCCAGTGCGTGAGCTTCTCTGGTTCATCATCCGTGTCCTCACCACATCAATGGGATTGGAGGCCAAGGCTCCTGCCAAGCCGCAGGTGAAACTTGCTCTGAGGAGAGAAAGGGGTGGGGGGAGAGAGAGAGAGAGGAAATTCAGAGGGTCATCCAAACAACTTTCTTGGAGAAAACTACAAAGGTAAGTGTGACATGGTCAGGTTTCTTCCAAAGGATGCCATAGGACAGCGTTTCCCAAACTGGATGGCTTTGATGAGGAAGAGAAGGAGGAGCAGAAGGAAGAAAAAAGAAAGGAGAAAGAGGATAATGGGGACAGGGAGGGGAAAAGAAAGGGGAAGGGAAAGAGTAAGAAGAGGATGAGGCAGGGTTGGGGAGCGGGGAGATGGAGAAGAAGTAGGCAAGAAAATGGAGGAGAAGAGGAGGAGGGTAGGGGAAGGGAGGAAAGAAGAGAAAGAGAGAGGAAGGGAAGAAGAATAGAATAGAGTAGAATTATGTGATTAGACACATAAGGAATTTTCTGCAGTGCATAAACTCTCAGTGTTCATACAATAATAGTGATAGATCATTATCAGTGAAGAAGAAGAAGAAGAAGAAGAAGAAGAAGAAGAAGAAGAAGAAGAAGAAGAAGAAGAAGAAGAAGAAGAAAAAGAAGAAGAAAAAGAAGAAGAAGAAGAAGAGGAGGAGGAGGAGGAGGAGGAGGAGGAGGAGGAGGAGTTTTCAGTTGTTTTCTTGTAGATGTTTCATTACCCAACTAGAGAACATCATCAGTGCAGGAAGGGAATGGGGTTTAGGAGGAGGAAGAAGGAGGAAGGAGGAAGTAGAGAAGGAAGAGGAATGAGGAACAAGAAGAAGAAGGGGGAGGAAGAGGAGGAAGTGGAGGAGGAAGAGGAAGGAGGAGAAGGTCCATCCCAACATGGTCAGCTGAGGAAATCTGGGAGTTGAACTCTATACATCAAATGTGTCTGAACATCGGCTGACAAGTCCCCACAGATCGATTGAATCTGGAACATGAGAAGATCTGCTTCTTTCTGGACTTACAGGAAGTGAGTGTACACGGTGTCTCCCATGAACCCCCGGAGGATGATGTGCTTCTTGGTGAGGTCATAGATGGGCAGCTCCACACCAACCACCACAGCGGCTCTCTGAGCAGTAAGAGAGACTCCCTGTGAAAAGGAAGAAGAGACAACTGGGTGGCAAAATAAAGCGACGTCTCCTTTAAGAAATAATCAGAGTTTTGTGGGATTAACTTCTTATTGAGGTATCCTACTCTGGGATAATCCTTACAGGAACTCTGAAGGAAGCTTTTATAAGTCACTCTTGAAGGAATCTGAATTGTTTTTATTCCCCCCCCCCCAAGANGGAACTCTGAAGGAAGCTTTTATAAGTCACTCTTGAAGGAATCTGAATTGTTTTTATTCCCCCCCCCCCAAGAGCAAATCCAAAGCAGAAAATTGTCAATTCTGATGAAGTCAAATACCTGACATTCCCCATCCATCAGTCTTCCTGTGAATAATTCTTAGGGTTGTCCCACCCAGTTTTCCCATGAATAATTCTCAGAGATATAAAGGGAATTTTTTTTAAAAAAAATGCTATATTATTGCTAGTTTTAATAATTGGTTAAAGGGAATAAAATGGGAAAAATAAGTTACAGTGTAAAGAGGGTGGCAAGATTGACTTGATAATGAAAGGGGGATAAACACTGGATGGTATAAATTAAGATGAATTTTTGAAAATGATGAATGGAATAACATAATGTGGTAAAACCTGCCAATATGACGAATACAAGAAAACGTGCACAATGAATAGATGATTAAGAATATAGATAATATTATAAAGTAATGCATGAGAATATAAAAAGAAAAATTGAATAGGTAATATGATTGGAAATTGGATAATAAAGCTAAATATGTGACCATGGTTATGTTTGCATTAGAATGTAAAAAAACTGGAATCACATTGTTCATTCAAAGAGACGTTTAAAAAATAAAAAAATTGTTGCTAAATAAATAAATAAACAAACAAATAATTCTCAGAGGAAAACTGCAAGAGTTTCTCCCAAATATTTCAGAATCAGAGGCAGGTGCTAAGTGAGGAATTGAGAGGGATTGCTCTGACCCATCTTACAGATTTGGGGGTGTTTTCTACCATCAATAGGTCCTGCTTTGGACTTTCTCTTGGTGTGAGAACAAAAATAATTCAGAATTCCTTGATGATGAGCAGCTCAGTTTTGCTAATTCCCAGGCTGTGTTGTGGTTAGTAGACAGTGTGGTGCAGTGGTAAGAATGTGGTACTGCAGGCTAATTCTGCCCGCTGTCAGGAGTTTGAATCTGACCGGCTCAAGGTAGACTTCCATCCTTCTGAGATGGGTAAAATGAGGACCCAGATTGTTGGAGTTTGCAAGAGGCTGACTCTGTAAACTGCTTAGAGAGGGCTGGAAAGTGCTGTGAAGCGGTATATAAGTCTAAATGCTATGGCTATTCTCTCCCTCCTTCCCTTCCTCTCTCCTTCCTTTGTGCCCTTTTCTTTCTACCTTTCTTTCCTTTCCTTCCCTCTACTCTCTCCTTCCTTCCCCTCTTTTCCTCCATTTTTCTCTTTCTCCTGCTCCCTCCATCTCTCATTTCCCTTCTCTTTGTCTCTCCCTCCTTTCCTTTCCTTTCCTTTCCTTTCCTCTCCTTCCTTCCTTTCTCTTGTAAGGGCTGTGATGGCGCAGTGGTTGGAATAAATGCTATTGCATGCTACTTCTGCTGATTGCCAGCTGCCAGCAGTCCGAATCTCACTGTCTCAAGGCTGATTCGAGGTGAGTAAAATGAGGACCCAGATTGTTGGGGGCAAGAGGCTGACTCTGTAAACCCACTAGAGAGTGCTGTAAAGCACTGTGAAGTGGTATATAAGTCTTAAGTGCTATTGCTATTGCTAACTCTGCCCACTGCCAGGAGTTCAATCCTGACAGGCTCAAGGTAGCCTTCCATCCTTCTGAGGTTGGGAAAACGAGGATCCAGACTGTTGGGGACAGTGTGCTGACACTGTAAACTCCTGAGAGAGGGCTGTAAAAGCACTATAAAGCCATATATAAGTCTAAGCGCTATTGCAAAATGCTATTTCGCAGCATTAGAAACTTTCCGTGCGAGATATTCCCATAAATCCACAAATCAAGGAACCATTTTTTCTACCTATCTATCAATGCAATCGATACAGTTATGATCAATTTCATCTTTAAATCCCCAAACACAGGGTTGTCCAATCGGGGGAAACTAGCCACAATCCAGAAGGAGTTGCTTTCGCCCTGTGAACTTTCTCAAACTTGGCACATGTCTGATATGTATTTGAATAACTTGCCTTCCACAGGCCTCGGGTCCCTTCGTTCTGATAAATATTCATGAAATTCCCAAACATGCCACCTTCCATGAGACTTCCTTGGGCTTGCATCCTGATCTAGGATTTATCGGGGACGGGAAAGAAGACAAAAAAAAAAAAAAAAGACAAATCAGAAAAGGTGTCATATTTTGATCATCCTCCAGTTCTTCCATGATGAAATGAGAAGGCATCTTTTCGTATCTTGGAGCCGTCAATCAAAACAGCTCGCTGACATCCATCTGGCTTACCTGTAACTCTAAACCAGGGGCGGGCAGGTTAATTTCAAAGGGGGCCTTTGAAAGGTCATTTAGGTCTCTTGCCCTTTGGTGGAGGAAGGGGGAAAAGAGAGAGAGAGAGAGAGAAAATACACCCAGGAAGAGAAATCAGAAAAGAAACCAATAGAAAATAATGGAATGTGCAGAAATGAGTAGACTGACATTAGCAATTAGAGAGCAAGAAGAAAAAGAATATGATAAAATATGGGATTTATTTTATCAATGGTTAGAAAAATAGTGAAATGAAATACATTGTAACATAAATATAAAACAAAATTAAATATAATACAATGAAATATGTTATAATTGCATATTGTGGAAGGAATTATAATATGAATTAGGACTTGTAAAAGTTGAGATTTGCTCGAAAAAGGATGATGTGAACTTGCAATTAAAGTGTTACGATGTTTAAATAATAATATAATATGATGTGAATAGTTGATCTATATAATATGAATTTTAATTAAACTTCAGAGTGAAAGACTGTTGATATTGTGCACAAGAGATATGCACCAACTGACACACTGTACAATTGAAAGAAGGTTTATTTTTTGTTTTATGTTTGTGTTTGCTTATGTTTATTGTTAAAACTAAAAAAAAATATTCCCCCCAAAAAGAAAACACGATATTGGCAGTGGTTTGCTCTCCAAGCTCGTTTCAAAAACCTGAGCTGCAAGTATTTTCTATTATTTCAAGAACAGGATATCTCTGCCCGCTTTTGGCTCAACTTACTCCTTATATCAGTCCTGTTTAAAATGTGAACATGGTGAGGTTGCAGTTCTTGGCAGAAGAAAAATTGTCTCTTCTGTATCATATGTTTTACACCCAAATAACTGTTCTCGTTGGCTTGGAAAAGGAAAACACAATACAAAGAGGCTGCTGAGTATTGAAAGGAAAAAACCGAACGAAATATGAAAGAGAAAATCCATCGCCAAAATGTAAAATGCTTAAAAATGAGCATACATGGGAAGCCAGTTGGGTCTAGCGGTTAAAACAATGGGGTGGAAACCAGGAAACGGGGAGTGGTAATCCTGCACCAGACATGGAAGCCAATTGGGTGATTGGGGGCCAATCATCAGGAGTTGGTGAGTTCTACTACTGGCTTAGCTACAAAAGCCATCTGGGTGACTTTAGCCAGTCTCACTTGTTAGGAATAGAAGTCACCTAACAGGTATTTGAGTTGAAAATATACAAACCAGGATAAACATTTTAATACTGCCTCTTTAAGGGAATGCTAAAAGTGTAACTGGGTGTGGTTTCTCAAATGGCCATAAGATGGAGCCAGAAACCTCGGTTGTTTTAGTCTGAGTCTCAGAAGAGAGTGTGTCTGAGTGAGTCTTTTTTTCCTTCTGTTGGAGAGTTTTGCCGTTCTTCCTAATTGACTGATATTCATGGATCTGATGTAAGTCTGATCCTGAACTGTTTTTGACACTGGACTTTGTTATTGGATTATCCCTGGACTGAAAACTGACTGATTTTACCTGTGAATGACTTTGGACTGCTTGTTTGGACTGTGCTTAAACCTGTCTGGTCGTAAAAACCTACCGTACAGCGTATCTGTGTATGTATTATTCAAACACTTCTCTCAAATATGCCTCCCTGTACGCGCTCATTCTCCGAATGGGGAATTATCTCAACACCACTCTCTCAACCCAATTCACCTCACAGGGTTGTTGTCATGTGAAAAATAAAAGGGAGAAGGAGTGTTAAATACTGTATATTTGCTGCCTTGAGTTGTTAACAAAAAACAAGAAAGATGGGAGAGAGGGGGGGAGGAAAAGAAGGGAGGGAGTAAAGAAGGAAGGAAGGAAGGAAAGGAAAGGAAAGGAAGGAAGGAAGGAAGGAAGATCCTATATTAAGGGGAAAAAATATTTCTTCCAGAACTGGTACAAGGCCTCTGATTGAAAAACAGAAAAAAGCTTCATAAATAAGAAAAACTCTCTCCCTCTCTCTTTCTCTCTCTCCCTCTCCTGCTCCCCCCCTCTTTCTTTGTTTGAGAGAAAGAGAGAATATATCTATTTACCTATCTACATAATCTATCTACACACCAACCTATCTACCCTATCTATCAATCCATCTATATCTATCTATCTATCTATCTATCTATCTATCTGTCTGATCTCTCTAATCTATCTATCTTCTATCTATCTATCTTTCCCTCACCCCCAACACCTCTCTCTATTTCTCTACTCCCCCTCCTTAAGCAGTAGACGGCTAGAAAAATGGCAGACTGGTCTTAAAAGTCTGGCCAAAGCCCTGCAAAAGTAACCCAAGGAAGCGTGGAATTAGGCTGAGAGTTATTTCTCCCAATTCCTCCAGAATAAATAACTCCAAATCCAGCATGCTGGTGTGGAGCCCTTTAAGAAATGCCTTGACCTCACAGCAGGCAAAGCTCGTATAATGGAAGAGCCAGAGGAAGGAGAACAATCTTAAATTAGATACTACTCACACGCTCAAATATTTTTTACTCATGACTTGCTGGTGCACAGATAAAGTGGACGGGGCAGTTTCCCCTCCTTATGATGACCCCAACAGAGTGTTCCCTTCTGGATAATACATACAGGTACAGATTTAACAGATAATCAGAGTTGGAAGGAACCTTGTAGGTCATCTAGTCCAACCCCCTGCCCAAGCGGGAGACCCTACAGCAGGGGTGTCAAACTCAAGGCCCGGGGGCCAGAATTGGCCTGCGGGGCCACCCTGGAAACGGCGAAAGACTGGCCTGCGGTGCCTCTGCCAGCAAAAACAGAACTGGGTGGGCTGCACGCAGCCCTCCTGAGCTCTGTTTTCATTGGCAGAGGGTGACCTACAGGAGGCCGTTGCAGCCGAAAACGGAGCTCAGGATCCTTTTTTCTCTGGCCACCACAGGCCCCCCTGAGACGAGCGATGTCGAGCTGACCACACCCACTCTGGCCCTCCGAGGTAAAATACACTCCTGATGCGGCCTTCAATGATATCGAGTTGGACACCCCTGCCCTACACCGTTTCTGACCAATGGCAGTCCAGTCTCTCCTGGAAAGTCTCAAGTGATGAACAACGCAAGAAGAAAAAGAAAAGAAAAGAGCTGGGCCTGGCAGAAATTGCCTTTGCGATCTTAATAGTGTAAAAAAAAAAAGAGAGAGAGGGAGAGATTTAAGTTCGCAAATGGTTGTTAAGTCCAGGCAGTCCTCGAGTTACAGCCACAATGGAGCCCCACATTTCTCCTGCTAAGTGAGAGACCCTTGTTAAGTGACCTTTGTCCCATGTTATAACCTATCCTGCCATAGTTGTTCAGCGAATCCCTGCACTTAACATGGTCGTTAAGTGAATCTGGCTTCCCCATTTGAGGTTGCTCATCAGAAAGTCGCAAAAGGGGACCCCCGGGGACACAACGATTGTTATAAATACGAGTCAATTTGCCAACTGTTCAAATTTGGATCAAGTGAACATGGCGATGCTGCGACAGTCACTAAGTGTGAAAAATGGGACTAACTTTTTGCAGGGCCGTTGTAACTTTGGTCACAATGCAAACTGTCGTAAGCCGAGGACCACGTGTGTATAGAAAGTCCCAACTTGCTGCTCAATGCTTAAAAGACCAAGGCTGGTTTTATGGGGAGACAGAGAAAATTACAACCAGGTGGAATAATTAATACTGGGTGGGATGAAATACAGGCAGTCTGAGATGACTCAAAGGGGCCTGGCACAAAGGCAACACAGTCAGATAAGCAAGAAGAGTCCCTTTATTATCTCCAACTTTGCCCCCAATGTCCAGGTTACCTTCGGGCTGGAGAAAAACTCTCCCAGGAACAGCCTTGGGCTGCAGAAAATTAAGTCCAAAATAGGGTATACAAAAACTGTAACTTAAAGTCCAAACAAACCAAGGTGAAGTAATTAGTTTGGCAGGGCAGAAGCAAGAATTTCAGACTGGAAGGCACGGCAAAACTCACACGGTTGGGAAGACGCCAGGAACACAGACAAGCCATGACGATACCAAATAATTTACGATTTGCTCCCAACAGCTTGCTGCGCGCAGCTTCCCTTTTTAAACACTGTGTTTCCAGCTGTAGCTAATGAAGGGAATCAGGGCCCTTTCCTCCCCCTTAGGACACACAACTCACTTTGCTCCCTTCTCCGTTCCTCCCTGCATGCCCAAGGATGAAGAGGGGGTGGACCTGGGCCTTCCTCTGAACTCCCTCTCCCTTGTTCTGCCCAGCCGACCTTTGCCCTTCCCAGTTTCCTCCACAGCCAATGGAGCCACACTCCCAGTCCCTGTCAGCTGTCCAACTTCCTCCTCCGAGTCAGATTCCGACAGGATCATGATACAATCCTTGATTTACAACTCTTGCTATGGCAACTGTTTGAAGTTGCAATGGCACTGAAAAAAGTGACTTACAACCATTTCCCCACACATACAACCCCACAATCGCGTGGTCCAAATTCGGAGGCTTATGGCACGTACTTATGACAGTTGCATTGTCCCGGGGTCATGTGATCCCTTTTTGTCACCTCCTGACAATGCGGGGTGGGAGCAGTTTCACTTTGCAACCATGAGACTAAATTAACGACTGCAGTGATTCCCTCAACAAGGGTGGCAAGAAAGTCCATCAATCTCAAATAACAGACTGGATTTTAATAGGAAGCGGACTTGGAGCAGGAACAAAATCTGGCCACTAATGTGGCCCACCAGCGGTTGGTGGAGCTGGCGGGCCACAACAGCAGGGGGGACGACAACCTGGGCCGGGTCTGGAGGCTGAGGAAGGCCTGGAGGAGGGTTCTGTGTCAGAGGCAGAGATGGGGCCAGGGCAGGCTGGCAGTCCCCAGTGGCCTTGGGACTCAGACAGCAGCGAGGTGGGGGAGCTTCTGGAACCAGTTCCCAGCCTGAGCATGTGCACAGCTGCCAAAAGGAAGGAATAATTAAGAACTCAGGGTCGACGTAGGAGTAAGGCCATAGGTGAACGATGAATGGCCCCTCCCATCAGGATTAAAAGAGGAGCAAAAGGGGAGGGGGCTTTTGCAGGAAACCACTCGCTCATTCACTCGTTCGTTCATTCCAGCCTTGTGGAGATTTGTCTGTAGAACTGAGCCCTTCCCTGTCAGCACCGAGCGTGGGATCTACCGGGTAGCATTCCAGGATTGATAAAGGTCTGAGCTCATTAGTCTCCCTTTGCGGGACTGTTTGCCAAGCTGTTGGCTGACTGTGAATGAACTACATTCACCTTCATGTGATAAAAGAGGTTTTTGCCGGGAGTCAGAATTGACTGAGTGCTGTTTGGGGAGGCCTAGAACAGAACAGCGGCATCCATCAAGCCAACAGATGGTGGGAGGGTCTCTAGGTCCCTCCTCTTATTCCTTGGGCAAAATATCTCAGACATTTCTGGAAGCTCTCAACTCTTATTCCAGAGAGATGACTCAGGAGGTTAGAAGGGCTAATAATACCAAATTCCAGATGGTGATATTTAAAAAACTGGCTTAGCTGCATGCCCCTTGTAAGAGATCCTGACAAGACCTCTAACAAGGATTTAAGGCTAATTAGCATTCGCTTTAAATTGGGCTTCAGAGACCGGCTGAAGATTTCTGTGTGACGAAAACCATAACAATCTTTGTCACTTATTTACATCGATTTATACACATTATTTTTCTGCAACACAGCTAAGAAGCAAGGGCTGATTTCCTTTTCTTCTTATTCTTCTGGGTGACGTCATTTTAAAAGGCGAACCTCAAAAGTACAGACCATCCTTAACTTATGACCGCAATTTGCGTAGCAAAATTTCTGTGGCTACACAAAACATTTATTGAGTGAGTTTTGCCCGATTGTACGGCTTTTCTTGGCACAGCTGTTAATCCCTGCAGTTATTATGTTAGTTGTAACGGTTGTTAAATGGATCTGGTTTCCTCGTCGACTTTGATTGTCAAAAGGTCACAAAAGGGGAATCACAAAACCCTGGGACAATGCAACCTGTTGTAAATATGAGTCAGGGGCCAAACTGTCTGAATTTTGATCATACGATTGCGGGGGTGCTGCAAACAGTCATAAGTGTGAAATGTGTCACTTTTTCAGTGCTGTTGTAACTTTGAACGGCCACTAAATGAACCATTGTTCAGTCAAGGACTGCCTGTCATCATCTTCTTTTAATGACCCCATAATCCCTTGCAGGGTGGAGTCGGGGAAACTGAATGAATGGAGCGGAGTGTTTTACTGGCCGGATGCCCTTCCTGTCACCAGTGCAGAGTTTTGTTCAGCCGATATATTCTCATTGTGCCTAGAGAGAGAAATATCTGCCTCTAACCTAGGATCGAACTCACGGCCTCCTGATTGTGAGGTGAGAGTTCTACCTCTGGGCCACCCCACCACTCAAGGGCTGCCTGTAATCTGACCTCCAAAATAGCCAGCATCGCCAACCCTCTTTGGTTTATTCCATCCAAAACAGTTTCGGTTTTGAGTTTTAAACAGGCAAGTTTTTGGGGGGGTCCTCGGAAATTCACAGTCGACTAGCTGCATCCTGCTTTCTCTGAAACATGGTTGGCCCTTGGATGCAAACTGAAATGAAACAGAAGCTCAAGAACTTACCTTCAGCACATCAGTGGGGTTAGCAATGGAAGAGGAAATGACTCCAGACAGAATCCCACACAAGACATTGACAGCCAGAGTTTCGTCTGTATCAGAGGGGAAATAATTCATTACGCTCAAGGTTTATATTTGGGTGTCTGGACTAGCTTTAATTCGACCCTGAAGTTTTCTTGGCCCAGTTTCTTTTTTTTTTTTTTGAAGTGTCTTAATACCATGGGAGTTTTTAAGGAGAAATTGTTTGAGATCTAGGAAAGCAGAAACTAGAACTAAGAAGAAATTTCCTGACAGGGAAAACAATTAATCAGTGGAACAATTTGCGTCCAGATGTTGTGAACGCTCCAACATTGGAAGTTTTTAGGAACAGATTGGACAACCATTTGTCTGAAGTGGTGTAGGGTTTCCTGTCTAAGGAGGGGGCTGGACTAGAAGACCTCTAAGGTCCCTTCCAATTCTGTTGTCCCAAAGGTGCTCCTTTTCAGGAGACAACTGGACTTCTTTGAAGATGCTTCGCTTCTCATCCAAGAAGCTTCTTCAGTTCTGACAGGATAATGGGGAATGGAAGGATTATCCTATCCATGATCCCGTCAGAGCTGAGGAAGCTCCTTCTTCCTGCAACCCAACAGGACAGACACGGACTCCAGAGAGTAATTAGGACTGCAGAAAAAACAATGGCTACCATGGAGGATCTGTATCCTGCACGAATCAAAAAGAGGGCTGTGAAAATATCTACAGACCCCTCACATCTGGACATAAACTGTTTCAACTCCTGACCTCAAAACAACACTATAGAGCCCTGCACACCAGAACAATTAGACACAAGGACGGTTTTCCCTGAATGCCATCCCTCTGCTAAACAAATAATTCCCTCAACACTGTCCAACTATTTACAAAGTCTGCACTACTAACACTTTTAATCTTCTCATCACTCCTTATTGCCCATCCCCTCCCACTTGTGACTGTATGACTGTAACTTTCTTACTTTATATTGACTGTCTGCTAGTATAATTTGATTGCTTATTGTATCCTATGACTATCATTAAGTGTTGGACCTGATGATTCTTGACTCTTGATGAATGTATCTTTTCTTTTTATGCACACTGAGAGCATTTGCACTTAAGACAAATTCCTTGTGTGTCCAATCACACTTGGCCAAGAAAGAATTCTATCTATCTGTCTGGATGAGAAGCAAAATGTCTTCAAAAAAGAAAAAACCAGAAAGCCCAGGTGCCTCCTGAAAAAAGCACCTTTGGGACTACCATTACTTGGATGACAGAGAATCTGTACAGATTTTTAGTGATACAATTTGGGATGGACACCCTTGGAATGGATTTCCACAGGGAAAAAATTGCAGACTACAGGAACCATTTGCACCATTCAGGGGACCTTGAGGACACAAAAAACCTCCAAGTGGCCTCAATGACTCTCTAAAAGGATGTAAATGACCAGTTGTTTGCCAGGAGTATAAATCCTTCCCTTCCCACCCTCCAGTCAGAGCTGAAGAAACTTTTTGGATGAGAAGCAGAACCTCTTCAAAAGAAGAAATAAGAAAGTCCAGTTGCCTCCTGACAAAAAGCACCTTTAGGAGAAGCATGACCTGGAGGACGGAGAATCTCTACAGATTTCCATCTGTTATTCTCTTAGCTGACCCCCTGCATTGAAACTCTTCTAGTTTCCGACATTCTCTGCTCTGACCTCTCTTTATCTTTGATCTAAGAAATGCAGCTTGTATCTGGGAGGTGGGGGAAAATACATGCTTACCTTCTGGCCGTTCCATAAATATCCTTTTCAAGCTCTGATAAGTGCCTATTTTTATGGTCCCATAAGAGGCCTGGCGCAGCATAGCTGGTGCTATTCTGCAAGAGGAAAACACGGGCATTAATAAAATCAGGGCTCTGGCTCTCCTGTGGTCTTCTAAACACCTAATATACTTACTCCTCCACTTAGGCAAGAAAAACCCAAAAGACACACAGAGACTGGGTGAAACCAGGCTTAATGGCAGTAACGGGGAGAGGGATCTTGGGAGTCTTAGTGAACAGTCAGCTAAATAGGAGCTAGCAGTATGCAGCAGCAGCCAAAAAAGCTAATGCAATCCTAAGTTGCATTAACAGAGGGATACAATAAAGATCAAGTGAGCTACTAATACCACTCTAGAAAGCCTTAGTAAAGCCACACCTAGAGTACGGCATCTTGTTTTGGCCACCACAATATAAAAAGGATGGTGAGACTCTAGAACGAGTGCAGAGAAGAGCAACCAGGATGATGAGGGGACTCAAGACTAAAACATACAAAGAATGGTTGCAGGAACTGGGCCTGGCTAAGGAAGAGAAGGACCAGGGGAGACAGGAGAGCATCTTCCAATATTTGAGGGGCTGCCCCAGAGAGGAGGAGGGGTTCAAGCTATTCTTCAAAGCCTCTGAAGGCCAGACAAGGAATAATGGATGGAAACTGACCAAGGAGAGATTCAACCTGGAAATAAGGAGAAACTTTCTGACAGTGAGAAGAATCAGCCAATGGAACAGAAGTTGTCTTCAGAAGTTGTGGGAGCACCATCACTGGAGGCTTTCAAGAAGAGACTGGGCTGCCATTTATCAGAAATTGTGTAGTAGGGTCTCCTGCTTGGGCAGATGGTTGGACTAGATGACCTATAAAGGTCCCTTCCAATTCTGATTATCTGTTATCTGTTAATACTCCAGGTGAAGAAGTTATAACCACATTGGAGGCTTGGAGGATAGTTGGCAACCAGCATAAATTGAAAGAGATTTATATTTCATGATTTGCTATTTTGGAATCTCTCTTGGTCACTGTTTGGATGAGGCCTTGCTGTTTTCTTGGCAAGGTTTTTCCAAAATGATCTGTCCTTCCCTTTTTCTCCTTTCTAGGGTTGAGAGATAGTAATTGGCCCCAAATCATCCAGGTGGGTTTTATGCCTAAGATTGGACTAGAACTCACAGTCTCCAGGTTTCTAATAAGTGGCCTTAAGCACAACACCAAATTGTCTCTCTTATATCTGTTATTACCGGTTGAATCAGCTGTTGCTGGAAGCAGTTCTTGGGTCAGAATATGGACTTCTAAAAACTCAGACCCAAGTTTGACTCCCAAGGGAATTTATGAGGAATCTATAAATGTAGAAATCACCAACAATTGTGTGCAAAGCAGGAGAAACAAACATGCATCTTTTCCAAAAGTTTTCCCTCCCCAGAATTTTGAAGTTAAATGTTCCGGAGAAAAAATAGAGAATTTTAGGGAACACAAAACTTTTCTAGAATAGTTCAGCATGTTCATAACCAATCTTATTGGGAATGTATGCATGTGGGTGTTTGTGTAAATGCACACCACAGGAACAAAAGATTCAGAACATCCCAATCTTTAAAAGCCATGTTTGCACCCAAAAAGGGACACAATTTTGAATCCAATTCACCAGTTCTCATCAAAGCATTAAATGACTTTTTCTTCAGTGGGGAATGCCAAGTTAATACCAATTAACCCACTAGGAAAATAAGCTAGGATGTGACTCAGAATTAGGTCCAAAAATTACATCTAAGATAATCTAAAACCGCAGTTTGAGGGGCCAATTTGGCCTACTGGTTAAGGCATCAGGCTAGAAACCAAGAGACTGCGAATTCTAGTCCACAAAACCAATTGGGTGACCCTGGCCAGTCATTTTCTCTCAGCCCTAAGAAGGAAGCAATGGCAAACTACTTCTGGAAACCCTTGCCAAGAAAACTGCAAAGATTTGTCCAGGCAGTCTCAGAGAACTGGTTACAATTAAAAGGGTGAAAAATAAAAAAAATGTAGCATGCTGCACACATGTTTGTCACTCATGTCAGGATTCCAGCAATTGCCCTAATTAAAATCATGAGCCTCAAGCCTAGTTTCACAAACTTCAAAGGATTTATTAGAGGTGAACATGTCAGCATGACCTGGATGTAGCCGATTCTGAGACACGTAATTCACTGTCACCCTTAACCCTGATTTCCCCCCCACTCCTCTGGGTGTATCATAATTCATATTCTCCAATGAGACAGATTCATAGCCAAGAGTCATCAATCATATTCTCCAATTAGAGATTTGCGGGGCAAAAACTCCAGTCGCTTAGTTACAATCTTTGCAAGATACAAATGGTTCCATACATTTGGTTCCAAACTGGTGCATTGCTCTTTCAAATTCCCCCCGCCCCTTCTGTTCATGGCAACTCTAAAACTCTGAAACAAAAACTATTTGACAACCTAGAGACACATCTGCACATTTCAACAATGCACAAAACAGACAAGGTTAGAAGTCTTACCCAGAGTATAAAGCTTTCAATCCTTCTTCCCTGAATATTTTCACTAACGCGTGAAGCATTCCACGGTAGCGGATGTCTTTATGCTTGGCGTCGCTTTTCTGGCCTTGGATTTGCAGCCGTGTTTTCGTCAGATCGATTGGGAAAGTACCTTCGTGCCCAAGAGAAAATTGGTTAGTTCGTAAATTATAAATTTACAGAATTGCATGCATTCCAGAATGAAGCAAACCTAATGTCAAACTCATAAACATTCCCAAGCCTGTTTTAGTAGTTGCCATAAAAAAAGGAGGGAAGGAAATCTGGAACAGCAGTTTGAAAGCAAAAGTACATTCTGTGATGACCTGGGGTTACAAAAGTAAGAAAGTCACACAACAAACGCCCTTTTAAAATCCTGTTTTCCCAGCTGCAGCTAATGAAGGGAATCAGGGCCCTTTCCTCCCCAATAAACCACTTTGCTCCCTTATCCATTCCTTCCTGTGTGCCCTAGGATGCAGAGGGGTGGGCCTGGGTCTTCCTCTGAATGCCCAGCCAGACTGTGCCCTTCCCCAGTTTCCTCCACAGCCTCCAGAGCCACACTCCCACTCCGTCAGCTGTTCGACCTCCCCCTCAGAATCAGATTCCAACAGGGGCATGACACATTCCAACACTTATCTTTAAAAGATTATAACTAAAATACCAGAGTTTTTGCCCATGAATATATTTAATTGGAGAACGTGAATGATGACACCCAGCCCGTGAAGGGGCTCAGTTGGAGAATCTGATTTATGACACACCCAGGGGGGAGAGGGAAAACAGGGTCACAGGGGACTGGAAATGACGTAGGGCAGTTAGCTTGCTGTCAGGATTCCAGCAATCACTCTAATTAAATCATGATTCTCAAGCCAAACTTCAAAAAACTTCAGAGGATTCATTAGAGGCGACATACTAGCACTTTCCCTATATGTGGTAGCAAAAGATGGTTTTGATCCATCAACCTCTGGGTTATGGGCCCAACACACTTCCGCTGCATCACTCTGCTCTGGTTTCTGACATAAATTGGACAGAATATACATGTGTGTTTGTGTGTGGTGTGTGCACATGTGCCTGTTTAAATAACCTGCATACCCAGGATGGAGGGGGCCCTTAAATTTATAAACATAGCTAATTTCATTAAAAATAAAAATGTGCTTTTATCAAACCCTTCAAACTATCTATAATTTATCGAATCCTTCAAATTCTCTATAAGTCGAATCATCCATCAATTTGCTATTTCCTATTCCATTGTCTGTTAGAATAACTGGATATTGTTGTAATTGTATATATGCCAGAGTTTTGTTCAAAGCACTATGAATATTTGAAGTGTGAAACACACAGACACACAAAACTATTAACAATACAACAGATAACAAATGATGTTGAAAGAAAAATAGGAGCCATGATTGCATTCCACAGGCTGGGAGCAAGCTTTAGACAATAGGAAAGTACATTCCTAGCAAGATATGATAATAATCTGATTGCTTTTGCAAACATCTAGTTACTCTGGAGACTTAGAAACTTTGTTTCTGTGCTAAAGTATTAATTTCCTGCCTTTTATATATATAATAAAAAAACTGGATACTTTTCTCCTTTCCCCATTTTATACTGTGTCAAAATTCAATCACAATGTAGATCTACTTTGAAAGAAACTTAGTTTTAAGAAAGTTAAAATTCCCTTTTTCAGAAATATGTCTTCCTTTCAAAATTCCATTTTTAAAACTCAAAATGTATAGCTTAGCAGAACCAAATTCCTTGTGCTGAAAAGGAAGGATGTGCATTTATGAGTTGCAATGTAATTGAGGTCCCTTAACTATGCTTTTAAAATAAGGTTTATCTCCATAACGATTAAGGCCACGTTTCATTACCCAACTAAAAAAATATTTCATTCATGGTTTGCAAGCAAACTACCAACTTCCAGTGTCTTCAACCTTGAAGATACAGCTATTGAATTATTTTGCTCATTCCAATATTTTTGCTCATTAAAACCTGCCACCTTTTAAGTTAAAGAAATAGGGATATGGGCACAATATATAGGTCATCCTTGATGTACAACAGTTCGCTTAGTTTGAAGTTGCAACACCACTGAAAAGGACTTATGACTGTTTTTCACACTTATGACCATTATAGTGTCCCCACAGTGATGTGATCAAAATTCAGGCGCTTGGCAACTGACTCATACTTACGACAGTTGCAGTATCCTGGGGACATTTTTGCAAACTCGGGAAACTAGAGCAACTTTATTACTAACTTAACAACTGCCGTGGTTCGCTTAACAACTCTAGCAAAAAAAAAAAAAAAAGGTCAGATCATGAGGCAAAATTCACTTAACCAAGGTCTCATTTAGCCACAGAAATTTGTGGCTCAATTGTGGCCGTTAAGTTGAGGACTTTTTAAAAAGTGAACAGGTTGCAAAAGCATTAAATTAGATGTTGGCCCCTCTCTTGCAGGGTCAACTTTAGTTACACACAGTTAAATAAGCAAGAAGAGTCCCTTTAATTATCTCCAACTTTGCCCCCAATGTCCAGGCTACCTTTGGCTGGAGAAAAACTCTCTCAGGAACAGCCTTTAAGTAGAGAAAATCCAGTCCAAAACAAGGTACACACAAACTGTAACTTAAACTCCAAACAAACCAAACTGGAGTAATTAACTTGATGGGGCAGGAGAAGGAATTTCAGACTTGAAAACATGGCAAAACTCACACAGTTGGGAAGACACCAGGAACCCAGATAAGCTTCGATGATACTAGATAATTCACAACTTGCTCCCAGTAACTTGCTGTGTGCAAACTCCCTTTTTAAACACTGTGTTCCCAGCTTCAGCTAATGAAAGGAATCAGGACCCTTTCCTCCCCCATAAGCCATGCAACTCACATTGCTCCCTTCTCCATTCCTCCCTGCGTGCCCTAGGATGAAGGGAGGGATGGGCCTGGGTCTTCCTCTGAACTGCTTTTCCCTTGTTCTCCCTCTTCCCTGCTCTGCCCAGCTGGACTGTGCCCTTTCCCAGTTTCTTCCATAGTCAACGGAGCCACACTCCCATTCCATGTCATTTGCTTGGCCTCCCCCTCTGAGTCAGATTCCGACAGAGGCATGACACTGAGCTTGCAAGGACTTTAGTGCCAAGGCCCGTCGGCGTGCAAGGAGTCAGTTCCAAGTTCATTAAACACCTGCATTGGGCGTTGTTTAATTTCTAAATTAGCAGTAATCTCATCTGATTATCTCACGAGTTCAAATACCTACCACATTCTGCAGTGATGGAAGCCAGGCCACCGTAGACGAATGGCTTCCAGTTCAAAACCGCCATGCTCCTGAGTGACTCCTCCCTCTGCAAGAGACAACAAAACAACAATGACACATGGTTCTTAAAAGCATCTTCTTGGTAGGGCAGGGATTGGTCTGTGTACAGACCTCCAGTCCCATTGAACGTCCCTGAAGGAGGTCCTTGACTTACAGTAGTTTGTGGAGTGATGTTTGAAGTTACAGCAGAATAGAATAGAATATAGAATAGAATTCTTTATTGGCCAAGTGTATTGGATAGAGAATAGAATGGAATAGAAAAACCTCATACATACAGTCCTGGAAGGACTTTTGAGTCCAAACGGGCAAACAAGAACATTTTCCTAAAATTTCCCCAAAACATGGATAAAATGGAGAAGACAAACCAGAAAAATCACTCCCTTTGACAGTAATCTTCCAATGCATTTTCTCTTTGATTCTAAAACTTTCTGCCAGGTAACTTTGAGCTTTTAAAAAAATTGAACTTGAATATCAGTTTCTTTCTTTTTATCTCTCACACTCATGCAAATGCATGATTCCTGATATTCAGAACAATCAACCAGTGGAACAGCTTGCCACCAGAAATTGTGGGTGCTCCATCACTGGAGGTTTTTAAAGAAGAGACTGGACAGCCACTTGTCTGAAATCTTATAGAGTCTCCTGCCTGAGCAGGGAGGGTTGGACTAAAAGACCTCCCAAGGTCCCTTCCAACTCTGTTATTCTGTACTCTATTTTGTATTCTGTATTCTCTCTTTTTTTTTTATTGCTGTTACTAAAAAACAAAAAAACTGCCGGGAAACTTTTCCAGGTTCACACCTCTCAGGACACCTCTCAACAACCAGCAGCCAACCATTTTGGCTTAGCTCATTTCAAAATCAGAATGTGAACTTTAGCCCGTCTCCTGATAGCTTTTGATCACGCAGTGCCCGCCCGTCTTTCTCTCTCTCCGAATTTTCATGCTGACCCTCATCTATTGCAGCCGACCCTGTTTCTTAAAGATCTTCTAGTCCAGCCCAGAGCGAGAAACGTAGAATGGTAAGGTTGGAAGGGTCCTTAGAGGTCTTCTAGTCCAGCCCAGATGGCAAGAAACATCGAATAGCCCACCCTCCCTTCTCATTGCCGCAACTTTCCCTCCCCAGCCCCCCTTCTCAAAACCCAAGTCAAGGCGAACCAATCCAGCCCTCGGGGGTCTGCATAGATGATCTTGGAATCACGTGCAGGTCTTTGCAACTAGGCTGGGTGGGTTTACATAAGAGTGCAAACCAAACAAACCACATCCCTCCCCACTTTCTAGTCCTGTCTTGTTTTCAAATCAGCCACCCAAACTTCATTCCTGCCAATATCTTCTCTTTGTTTGAAAGATAGGAAAGCTTTCCATGGGTCAAATTTCCATTTTTACATGAGATCAGACTTAGCTCATGGTTACGTGATCTTACAGCTTTCATTATAAAGGACAGTCCTTTATTTTAAAAAGAAAACTTAGATTTCTTTTTCAAATCTTCCTTCTTGATTTGGGTCATTTAAATGGGACAGAACCAACAGTACCACTTAAGGCACAGGGTTTTTTTTTTTAACATTCCTGTGAAAAATATGAAAACAGAATTACCGTTGTTTAAAATAAGTTTTTGGAGTTTAGATATTACAATATGCACTTTTGTAAAGTTTTTTTCCTCTTTAATTTTTGTTTTTTTGAAGGCAAAGTTATTAATACAAGCAATTAATTTTCTTTTAATTCCTGTGGAACCTCTTTTCACATTTATCCTTTATTATGCCATATATAGTATAGTCATTGTACCTTTAAGAAAACATTATACAATATTACACAATTGTACAATAAATTGTATATTAGGCAATATACAACATGGTCCTTGTACCTTTAAGAAAACATCCTATGGAACATAAAATGCCTCCAGCATTACATCTATTGTTCTTCCATTTATGCCTAATGTTCTTTTCCAGAATATTTTATGGACATGTCTATTTTTATCCAACTGTGCCCGTCATCTGACAAACGAGGTTAACCATATCAGTAGTAGACTTAAAGGCATCAAACCTTAAACCCCCTTAAGGTTAAGCTTACTTTAGTTCTTTAGAGGCTAAGAGTGTCAAAAGAAGCAAGCCAATTTGGTTACTTTATTGGTTCACAGTGCTGTGTGAACCTACTTCTCTTATAAAAATAAAAAATAAACCGAATATTCTTGACATACTGCAAAAACCTATTTGAGCACCAATAAAAAAGCAAACCTTGTGAAATTAAACATATTCCTGGGGGATATCCCAGCACCATCCAGTGGAGGGTTTTTTTTTTTAATTTACTTTTTAATTTTAATTATGAGAATACAATGCAATACATCCAACTTAACCTTGTTATACATATATACATTTGACTTCATTTATAATCTCCTTATTTAATATATTAATTACTAATTAATCTAATCACAACTACTAATGTCTCGACCTTGTTTTCTGCTATATAACCATTGATAAAATTTATTCCATGTTTTATCATATTTAGACTCTCCTTTGTCTTTTATTTCTAAAGTTAACCTATTAGGTTCTGCACAGGCCATAATTTTTCTTATTATCTCTGTTTCTAGTGGTATGATTTCATTTTTTTCCAGTATTGTGCATATATTATTCTAGCCATCATCAATACATGTACTGTTAAAGATACATTATTTCCTTCTTAAATTTTTCTGATATTATCCCTAAGAGAAAAAATTCCAGTTCAAACGGACCAGAAACACAACTTACCACCCCAAGTAAGTCCAACATTTCAGTTGCTAAGCGAGGTGGCTGTGAAGTGAGTTCCCCCCCTGCCCCCCATTTTATGGCTTTTCATACTACTGTGGTTATATAATTTTTCTTTCAAGGTTCTTTATCTTTTGGTTGTTAAGTGAATTGCTTCCATTGCTGAGCGAGTCCCACAAACCTCGTTTTTCCCATGGACTCTGCTTGTCAAAAGGTCAAATCACGGGAGGCTGCAACCGCCATAAGTACATGCCAGTTGCCAAGCCTTGGAACTTGGGTGGTGTGACTGGGGGAACCCATGCCGCGAAGGGTCAAAACACATGGGAAAAAAGGACTCAAACAGATTAAGCAGATAATCAGAGTTTGGAAGGGATCTTGTAGGTCATCTAGTCCAACCCCCCACCCAAGCAGGAGACCCGACACCATTTCTGCCAGAGGGCAGTCCAAGCCTCGCACCCCTTCACGGCCGGTTGTGCCCTGGGCTTTCCTCGGGGTCTCCCATCCCGCTGCTCACCTTTTCCACCAGCCAGTGCAACAACCAGGTGTAACTGAGCATCGGGGCCGCTTCAAGGGCGACTTGCGCGGGCGCCTCCGCCGCCCAGCGGAGCGGCAGGCGAGCCGGCTCTTCCTCCTCCCCCGGGAGGGTGTCCCGCCGAGGCAGCTCGGGCAGCCGGGGGGGGAGGCGGGGAGCGGCCCGAGAGCCGGCCTGGCTTTGCAAGCGGGCGCCCGCGAGAGCGGCGGCTGCTCCCTCCCCAGGCGGAGGCTTTGCAAAGGAGCCCCGGGACGGGGAAGGCTGGCCAGGCCCCTCCCCGCCCACCCAGCCCTCCGCCCCGGGCTCGCTTACCGGGCGGCCTCCCGCAGAAGCGCCCCCGGGCCGGCAGCGGGCCGGAGGGGAAGGCGGGAGCTCCCGGAAGCCGCGGGCCGGGCCTCCCCCGCCGATCGCTGGGCGCTCCTCCCCGGGGGACCCGGCGGGAACGAGAGAGAGAGAGAGAGGAAGAGACAGAGAAAGGAAAAGGGAAAGAAAGAGAAAAAGAAAGAGAAAGAAAGAAAAAGAGACAGAGAAAGGAAGGGAAAAAGGAAGAAAAACAGAAAGAGACAAGAAAGAAAAAGAAAGGGAAAGGGGAAAAGAAAGAGGCAGAAAAAAGACAGAAAAAGAGACAAAGAGAAAGCAGAAAGTTAGAGAAAGAGAAAGAAAAAGGGAAAGAAAGAGAAAGAAAGGAAAAGAGACAGAAAGAGAAAAAGAGAAAGTGAAAAAGAAAGAAAAAGAGAAAGAAAGAAAAAGAGACAGAGAAAGAAAGGGAAAAAGGAAGAAAAACAAAGAGACAAGAAAGAGAAAAAGAAAGGGAAAGGGGAAAAGAAAGAAAGAAAGAGGCAGAAAAAAGACAGAAAGAAAAAAAGACAAAGAGAAAGCAGAAAGTTAGAGAAAGAGAGAAAGAGAAAGAAAAAGGGAAAGAAAGAGAAAGAAAGGAAAAGAGACAGAAAGAGAAAAAGAGAAAGTGAAAAAGAAAGAAAAAGAGAAAGAAAGAAAAAGAGACAGAGAAAGAAAGGGAAAAAGGAAGAAAAACAAAGAGACAAGAAAGAGAAAAAGAAAGGGAAAGGGGAAAAGAAAGAAAGAAAGAGGCAGAAAAAAGACAGAAAGAAAAAAAGACAAAGAGAAAGCAGAAAGTTAGAGAAAGAGAAAAAGAGAAAGAAAAAGGGAAAGAAAGAGAAAGAAAGGAAAAGAGACAGAAAGAGAAAAAGAGAAAGTGAAAAAGAAAAAGAAAAAGAAAGAAAAAGAGAAAGAAAGAAAAAGACAGAAAGGGAAAAAGGAAGAAAAACAGAAAGAGACAAGAAAGAGAAAAAGAAAGGGAAAGGGAAAAAAAGAAAAAGAGACAAAAACCAGAAAGAGACAGAAAGAAAAAGAGAAAGAGACAAAGAGAAAGGAGAAAGTTGGAAAAAGAGAAAGAGAAAAAGGCAGAGAAAGAGAGAGAGAGAGAGAAAGACAGAAACAAAAAGCAGAGGTTTCGGCTGATGTTATCCCCTGTTTGGACATACTCAGGATGGTTTTATATGTCTAAAGTACAGGAACTAAATGTCAATAAACTGACACTCATTCTTTCTCAAGACTTTGTTAGGCAATATTACTTCCAATACAGCTAAAATGCGTTGTTTTGGTTTTTTGGAAGTAGCACAGTTTATTTTTCCAATGTTTTGCTTACCTCCCAAAGTTTCTCCTAGCTAGCTGATCAGGAGGATATTTTCGGAGAGCCTGTAAAAATCCAGCTTTTCCAAGGGAAACATCAGTCAGAGGGCGCTACCCACTGCAAATTAAATGCATAATTATACACAATATTTATCCTTGTTAGCTTTACTCCAGGGCTGCATGATTCCTCCAGATTGTTCCTGTGATGAGTTGTCAAAAAACAGCCTTTCATATCTATTTACTACTCAGATAGTCTCCAAGCTGACACACTTCCAGTTCATCTACCAAGTTCTTCTTCTCATTCTTCCCCAAAAGATTTTCAGGGGAGACTTGGAAAAAGAAGTTTGAATGAAACTGAAGCCTCTTTGGTTTTAAACTTTTAACATTGTTAATTTTCTTCTTCAGAAAGTTTCCAAAGATACAATTTGCCATTTGAACTCGAGTTGGAACTAATGTTTTTTTTTTTTTTGCAACCTTCCTACCATTTTTTTTTAATGGCATTGAAAAAAAGTGACTTTGGACTATTTTTCACACTTATGTCGGAAGGTAAAACCCACCCCTCTCCGAGGAAAATGAAATATTTTAGGATATACTAAAAAGACAGAATATTTCCCCTAAAAAGAAAAGGAGAAACTCGGAGAGGCAGAAACTTAGCCCCCCCTCCCACACCTTTGCTAATGGACCATTACTCTGGCCTAGGCCCATCTATTTTACATAACGAAGATCTACTCCGGACAGAGCTATAATAGGAATTGCCCAAAGCCTTTTCATTACACCATCACCCAGCAAGGCTCAACCAAGTCTGTACCCAAAAGACAGCCTCCAGAGTTGCCCCTGCATGACCCCATGGGAGTCACAACCAATCAGAACGACAAGCTCAAATTCAAATCTCAACAGAGGGTATAAAATCCAGGGACTCTCAGCATCTCTGCCCTTTTTCCTTCACCCAACATCTTGAAGCACGTGATTGTGCTTTTCACTTTGGAGTTCCAAGCCATGTGGTCCTGTCCTGTCCACCATTAAACTATCTTTCCAAACAGCCCTACATGTTTCCAGTGTCTTCCTCCCCCACTTGGAACCCAGAAAGATCATTCTTCCATCCCCATGGTCACTTGAGTCAAATTCAGATGCCTGGCAACTGACTCATATTTGTGACATGATCCCAGGTCATGTCATGCTGGAAGGTTTTGTGACCTTCTAGCCAGCAAAGTCAATGGGGGAAGCTACATTCACTTAAGTGAGATAGTTGTGAAGTTTTGCCCCATCTAAAACGTATGAACGGTTACAGCAACTGGGCCTGGCTAATCTAGTGAAGAGAAGAACCAGGGGAGACGTGACAGCAGTCTTCTAGTATTTGAGGGGCTACCCCAGAGAGGAGGAGGGGGTCAAGCTATTTTCTAAAGCACCTGAAGGCCAGACAAGAAAGAATGGATGGAAGCTGATCAAGGAGAAATTCAACCTGCAAACAAGGAGAAACTTTCTGACAGTGAGAACATTCAACCAATGGAACAGAAGTTGCCTTAAGAAGTTGTGGAAGCTTCATCACTGGAAGCAAGAGACTGGACTGCCATTTGTCAGAAATGGTGCAAGGAGGGTTGGACTAGATGACCTACAAGACCCTTTTCAACTCTGATTATCTGTTATCAGTTAAGCCATCTCATGACCTGCCTTGCCACATTTTTAAAGTGAAATACTGCAATGGTTAAGTGAATAATGACCATGTGACTGACTTAACCATTGCAGTATTTCACTTTTAAAATGTGGCAAGGCAGGTCATAAGATGGGGCAAAACTCACTTCATAACTGTCTCAGTCAGCAACCTAAATGTTGAGGCTCCATTGTGGTCATGAGTCAAGGACTTAATGGACGTAACTTGCTTCTAATTTGCCCTCCTGGAAGATTTCGATTGCAAAGCCTGCCATGAGGATTTTTACCAGCAGCAGACAATTCAATTTAAAAGTAAATGTAAATGCAAATTCTTGGTCATTGTTGTCTCATAGGTGCTTTTTCAAAAGGCAACTGGACTGGAGTTTTGTTTTCCTCCTTGAGGAAGAATTTAATTCATTTACAATTAAAATAAGAATTTATTCAATGTAAATTTCTCTGTCGCCTGGCCAGATTGAAAAGAAATAAGGCAAGTATTTAGACATTGCAATCCACTCTGAGATCCTTAAGGGTCCCTCCTCCGAGGCAGAGAGAGATAATATCACCCAAATTTCTAGGACTACATAAACAACTCCAAAGGATCATGGGCTTCTTTGGGGGGGGGGGTTTAGGGTGGCTCAAATACTGACAAAAGGAACCCGGAAGCAGCGCTTCCCTTTTTGCGCTTGGGCGAGTCTGTTTTCTTGCTTCTGGAGGCACGGGAAAGAGGGCGGCCGGCGTGCGTGCGTGCTACGTCACAGTTTCGTGCGTCATGAGGAGCGCGGCGATTGGCGACGCACGGATGGCAGGGACGTGCCCTGCTGGCTATATGAGCTCCGCGGAGGCGCCTCCTCGGCCTTTTCCGCCTCGTTCTTCGCTCGCGCCGGGGGCTCCCGCCACAAGCGCTCTTCCACCCGGCCTGCCGCCGCCGCCCGCCCGCCGCCTCAGCCATGATCATCTACCGCGACTGCATCAGCCGTGAGCCCGAAGCCCCCCCTTCGCGCCGCGTTTTTTTTCCTTCCCCCTCTTTGAATCTTACGGGAGGGTGGGGGAAAGGGGAGGAGGAGCCCCCCCCGCGGCGCCAACTGCGCCTGCGCGGCCTGGCATTCCAAGCCGGGGAGTGCGCGCCGGACTCACCCTCGGACTGCGCCTGCGCTCCTCCGTCCTCGAACGCGAGCGCCTAGGAAGGAAGGGAGGAAAAAAAAAGGAAGCCAGGGCCTTGTCGACGACCCCCCTCGCCCCCCCGCACCCAGACGGCGCTCCATTGTCTGCGCATGTGTGTCGCCAAGGCCCCGGACGGGCCGCCACCCGCACTGCGCTTGCGCGAGAGGCGGGGGGGGAAGGATGGATGAGTGCGGCGGTGCGTCGAAGCCGCCGGCCGCCTCTAGAGGGCGACAAAGGGTCGGATAGTATGGGAGCTCTACTCCCCCCCCCCCGTTGGCCGTGCGGGGTATTGCAGGCTGGTTTTTATTTTTATTTTTTTTCTCCCTCCATCTTTGGATGTTTTGAAAGAATAAATAGGACAACCGTTTGTCTGGAAAGGGCGTAAGGTCTCCTGTTTAAGCTGGGGGCTGGACTAGAGGCCCTCGAAGGACCCTTTCAACCCTATTCTGTGTTTCCTGGCTGTGGGAGTTGGGGAAGGCCTGATTTTGGGGGGGTGCCCTGGAATAATGAAGGTGGGGGGTCTCCCTTCGACAGCCAAAGTTACCTGTGGGAACAGGTAGGGCCTACCTGGGTTTGAAGCTTCCCCTTTGCAACTTGCAGGCTTTTTCAGCCACTTCTTTGCAGGCGTTTTTAGAGGCTCTTAGGCTGAAAAAGTAACACCACTGATGGTGGTAAAGGTGGGTCTTGGGCCTACCATGTGGTGGGAGCATGACTCCCACTGCATGGCAGACCCAGGGGGCTGGACTAGGAGACCTCCAAAGACCCTTCCAATCTTATAATTCTATGCTTCTCGCCCTCTGGGCTGTGGGAGTTTGGGGAAGGCGTGACTCCCTGCCCCATGTTGTAGGAACCTGGGGGTACGGTGGCTCCTGATGAGGGAAGAGCGGAGGGCTGGGTGGGCTTCAAATCTATTTCCTCCCCAAGGTAGGGAAGAATGGTGCAAGATGCCCACTTTCCAGGCTGCTGGTGGGGATCGATGTGGGCCGAGTTTGGGAGAAAGTTGGTGGACAAAGCTTTCTCCTTTCTTCTTCTTGCAGAAGATGAGATGTTCTCGGATATCTACAAAATCACAGAAGTTGCCAATGGCCTCTGCCTGGAAGTGGAAGGGAAGGTAGGTTAGAGCTGGGCAGGGCACCTCTGGTTGGCTGCATTGGGGCACAGCTAGTCCTCAACCTACGGCCACAATGGAGCCCCAAGCCTACATTGTTTAAATGATAAAACCAATTATAAGTGCATTTTTGTCCCCATCTTACGTCTTTCCTTGCCTTCCTCCCTTCCTTGTTAAATGTGAACCACTGCTGTTGTTAAATTAGTAACCTGGCTGTTGTGAATCTGGGTTTCCCCCTTGACTGGTCACAAAAGGGGATCCCAGGACACTGTCATAAATGCATGTCAGTAGCCAAGCATCCCAATTTTGATCATGTGGCCATGGGAATGCTACAACGGTTATAAGTGTGAAAAATGGTGGTAAGTCACTTTTTTTCAGTGCCATGGTAACTTTGAATGGCCTGGCAAGTGGAGGGCTTCCTGGAATTACCATCTAATATGTTTTAATTATTAGAATAGGTGCTTTTGAAAGGAATTAAGCCAAATTCTGGGTTGAATTTGAAGAAGTGCAAAGGATAAGCAGCTGTTCTGACCTAGGCTTCCCCAACAGCACGAAGCAGAATCCTCGTCCAGATAAACCCCCTTTTATTTAGTTCACAGTGAATTCCTCTCCAGCCAAAGTCCCAGCCAACAATCTTTCAAGAAATTTCCCAATTACCTTTATCAGGCTTGGAGAGTTGCCAGGCTGATATCTTTCAGACACCCCAATGTAACAGACAATAATTAGCAAGAATGCAGGAACAGACCTTCATCCAAATGAACTGTCTCCTGCAAAATCCCACTCCCCTTTTGCTCCTCTTTTATTCTCTATGGGAGGGGCCATTTGTCATCAACCTGAGCCCTTACTCCTGAGTTGTCCCTTGTCCCTCAGCTGTTCTATTCTTCTGGCAGCTTTGTACATGTGCACACTGGGAACAGGCTCCAGCTGTTCTTCTTCCCCACTGATCTGAGACTCAGAAGGCAGCTGATAACAGTCAGGTGGCCCTCGCTCCATCTCTGTCTCCGACACAGAGCCTTCCCCAGACTTCAGGACTGGCCCATGTTCTTCCCCAACCTCCTCACTGTCTGAATCTTCCATGGGCCACAACAGCAGCCTTTATGACCCAAATTATTCAGAATAAACGTTTTCTGACTTGTTTGGATGAAATAAGGGGTTTCTAATGGGATAGCTTGTTTTGCAATCCTTAATATATCGGAGCTCCTTGGTTATTTTCAATCTCCCAGATGGTCAGCAGGAAAGAGGGTGAAATTGACGAAGCCCTGATTGGGGGAAACGCATCTGCTGAAGGCCCAGAAGGAGACTGCACAGAGGCCACCGTCATCACCGGGGTTGACATTGTCATGAATCACCACCTCCAGGAAACCTCTTTCACCAAGGAGTCTTACAAAAAGTACATCAAGGACTACATGAAGTCGTAAGTGGGCCTCCTTTATTGATCGAGTGAAGCTCATCTGCAGTCCTTCTGAAAAGCTTGTCTCAAAGGTGCTTTTTTTTCAGGAGGCAACTGGAACTTTCTTGTTTTTTCCCATTGAAGACGTTTTGCTTCTTATCCAAGAAGCTGCTTCAGCTCTGACAGGGATGGTGGGGAAGGGAAGGATTGATACTCCTTGGAGACAGCTGGTCATTTGCATCCTTTTTAGAGGGTAGTTGAGGCCACTTGGAGGTTTATCTGTGTCTTCAGGGTCACCTGAGTTCCTGTAGTCTGCATTTTTTTTCCTCTGGAGATCCATTCCTACTCCCACCCCATTCCAAAGGGGTTCATCCCAAATTGTAAAGCTAAAAGTCTGTAGAGAGTCTCCATCATCCAGGCCATGGTTGTCCCAAAGGTGCTTTTTTTTCAGGAGACAAGTGGACTTTCTTGTTTTTTTTCTTTTGAAGATGTTTCACTTCTCATCCAAGAAGCTTCTTCAGATCTGACTGGATGGTGGAGAATGGAAGGATCCCTATTCCTTGCAGACAGCTGGTCAATTGCAGTCTTTTATAGAGTCATTGAGGCCACTTGGAGGTTTGTGTGTCCTCAGGGTCCCCTGAGTGGTACAAATAGGTGTGGAGCCTTCTTGGAATTCCACAGTCCTTTCAGCAGTTCCAAGAAGGGTCCACACCTATTTGTACCACTCAGGGGACCTTGAGGACACAGATAACCCTCCAAGTGGCCTCAAAAAAAGATGCAAATGACCAGCTGTCTGCAAGGAGTATCAATCCTTCCCCACCATCCAGTCAGAGTTGATGAAAAGCAAAACATCTTCAAAGAAAAACAAGAAGGTCCAGTTGCCTCCTGAAAAAAAAAAGACACCTTTGGGACCTGGATGACTGAGCATCTCTAGAGACTTTGGGAAAGCATGTAAAAGGCAGCCTACCTGTCCTTCATGGATCGAATGGGCTGCTGTACACGCTGGCTATATGGGGTAAGTGGGATATCTATAATTTGTAGATCAGGTCAGATAAAAAAAATCTTTGTGCTGGTAGGTTTGGGTGAGGTGCAGGTATCCCTCGACGTAAAGACTACAATTTTGAGCCCCAACCTTGTTGCTAAGTGAGGCACTTAAGCGAGGCTCTCCCCATTTTATTACCTTTCTTGCCTCCAGTGGTAAAGCGAGTCGCATTTTGCATACAGTGAATTAGTAACTCAGTTAAGTGAATCCATTGGCGTGACCCTGGGGAAAACATTGCAACTGTCATAAGTCCATGCCAGTTGCCAAGCCTCTGAATTTTGATCACGTGACCATGGGGATGGCTGCAACGGTCGTTGAATGTGAAAAGCACCCCATAGTCACTCTTTTCAGTGCTCCTCTTCAAATGGTCACTAAATGAATTGTTACAAGTCAAGTACTACCTGTAGTTGCACCTCAGGTACTTAGGGAGGAAAGAGAGCAGGAATTGCATCTATTCTAGTGAAGAATTTGCATTCCTGGCTTTCTTATTGATTATTCAGGCACCAGGATAGAGGGAGTGTCACCCACAGCAGCAGCAAATTATGGCCTAGGTTCCATGATGCCCTTGCACAAAGGGCATTGGGCGCGTGTAGGTTCTATCACATGTGATTGATATCGCTATCATTGCTTTGCTGACATTCTCCAGCATGGCTCAGGCCAATGATTCTATGCCACTGCAGCTTTTGTGGCAAGATGGATTTGATTTAAATCAAGTCGATTTAAGTCACTAGTTAGAAAGGCTTTGATTTAAATCGAACTCCATTTAAACCATAATTTTTAAAGAGCGACTGTCGTCTCTGCTGTGAAAATGTGCGAATGCATCGATGCAGTGCATGTTAATCTCAGCTTGCAGAGCTTGGATTCATGGAGTGGGTTGATAAAAAAATGTGAATATTGCAGAATATACAGCCTTGTGCAACATAAGCTAAGCTCCATTTCACACCGAAGAAACTAAATTATTAATGTATCTTAAATAGACAACTATCCTTAGACAGATTTTTTTCTTCCAAAAGCATTTTATTAAAATAAAATGGATAAAAGTGGGGACTCTATTTTTCTTATCTTCATTTTTTAAGTGCTCTGATTTTATTGTATTGCGAACAGTTGTTGGGGTGCGTCCACAGTTTCGTTGTACTTGTACAATGACAATAAAGTTCTTCTAATTCTTCTAAAGTTCTTCTAAAAATAAAAACTGATTTTTTTTAAATTGTCTATTTTTATTCATCCTGTTTTGTAGTCCTGCCTAGCTCTTTGAATCTTACATGGACCTCTGCTTATGGCCATGATTGGGAAAGTAGCATTTCTCTTGCTTAAGCAAGGCAGTGCATTGCAGCATGATTTAATAAGTTCTTAAGTGAGTCACTGCAATTTAGAAATGAATCATGCCAGTGTTAGAGAAATCTGACTCGCGTCAGAAGCTGACCAGGATGGTCGCAAATGTGGCTCATATGACCCAACATCATTGTAAACACATTTCCTGTTGCCGTAGTGTCTGAATTTTGATCACATGACCGTAAGCGATACTGTCAGTCATTGTAAATATGAAGATCAGTCCTTTCGGTGCCAATCTCACTTTTCATAATTGTTAGGTAGAGGGCTGCCCATAGATATTTGCCACTATTGTCAATATACCATGTACCATTTTCCCCAAAATATGACCTACCCTGAAAGCCCTAGCTTGATTTTTAACGTACGCCCAATATAAGTCCTACCCCCCAAAATAAGCCCTAATTAAGATCCCACCTACTCCAGAGTGGACAGGTAAAAATTAAGCTAGGGTGGGGATGGGGGGTGGGTGAAGCTGCCCTCCTCCTTACCTTTGGATGGTTGTAGCCAGATATTGCACACCCCAACACCTACCTTGCTGTCCCATCTCTTCTGCAGCCGGCAAGGCTTTCCTGAAGGCCTCTGGAGCTGGTAAGAAAGCTCTGGATCGATCCTGAAGCTGTAGAGGCCTTCAGGAAAGCCTTGCTGGCCACAGAAGAAGTTCCTGAAGGCTTCTGACAGCAAAAAGGAGGCCAGGGACGATGCACACAAGTGAGGTTAGTCAGTAGGTGACATCCCCTGAAAAGAAGACCTGGCGCCCTTTTTTGTGGCAAAAAAAAATATATAAAACAGGGTCTTATTTTTGGGAAAACATGGTATTGTCAAGTCCACGAATGTTGCTGCAGTACAGCATTTGCTTTATCAAGTAATTTCTGTTGTGAGTTTTACTTGGGAGGGGGAGGAGAAAAGGTATATTAGTGTTGAAGAATTGTTTTTTTTTTCCTTTCTTTCTCCAGAATCAAAGCCAGACTTGAAGAAACTAAGCCAGAGAGAGTAAAGCCTTTTATGACAGGGGCAGCTGAACAAGTAAAGCACATTCTTGGAAACTTCAAAAATTATCAGGTGAGTTTTTAAAAAGTTGGTTGTTACCCCTCCCCAAATAGATCAAGTCCTGTGTGACCCGAGAGTAAACCCGTAACTTGCTACAGACTCGAAAAACACAGTTTGTTAGAGACAGAGACAAACAGATACACTTGGCTGCGTGCAAGGAAAGCAGCAGAAGCAGCACAAGTCTTTCTTTCTCTCCCCCAAACTCCACCAGAAATGAGTCTTTGCCGGCGCAGCCTTTTGGAGCAGGAGGCCTTGCAGGGTCCCAAAGGCTCNGCGCAGCCTTTTGGAGCAGGAGGCCTTGCAGGGTCCCAAAGGCTCATTTCTGGCAGAGTTTGGGGGAGAGAAGGAAAGACTTTGGCTGCTTTTGTTGCATGCAGCCAAAAGCAGAAGTGGAAAGAAGCAGCCTGGTGGCCAGGCATGTGGGGCAAGTTCCCCCTGTCCACCCCTTCCCCCCTCCCCTCACTACCTCGTGTTCTCAGTGCAAGTCTTGTGTTCCTGCGGGGCCATGTGGGTAGCACAGCCTTGTGTTCCCGCACAGCCTGGATGAATTGCTTTGGGGGGGACATTTCTCTGTGGACCACCCAAATTTTCCCACAGACCACCAGTGGTCTCCAGCCCACCGGTTGGCAACCACTGTTTTAACGGGTGGCATTTATTTCCTCCTCCAGTTTTTTGTAGGCGAGAATATGAATCCAGATGGCATGGTGGGGCTACTGGACTTCCGCGAAGATGGCGTGACCCCCTATATGATTTTCTTTAAGGATGGATTGGAGATGGAAAAATGCGTAAGTATGGATTGGCAAAGACGGTGGGATAAGAAATGCCTTGGCAGGCAGAAAAGAGCAGCCTACGGCATGGAGTTTTCAGCCGAGTCACAGCTGTTAGAAGAGTAGCACAGTTGTAACAACAGCCAGCTCGGGGTTTACAAGAAGTACAGGACCGTGATGGTGAACCTATGGCATGTGTGCCAGAGGTGGCATTCAAAACCTTCTCTGGGCATGCGTGCGATCGCCAGGGCTGTTCTGGTTTCTGGCACATAGGACTCTCTGGGCATGCACACTGCTGGTCAGCTGGTCTTCGCGGGCGCCGGAGTGCCTAAAAAACAGGCCAGTTTCAGAGAGAGAGAGAGAGGCGAACAGAAAGAGAGAGACAAGCAAATGAGAGAGACAAAGAAGAGGGAGAGACGGAGACAAACGAGAGAGAGAGACAGACAGACAGACAATCCGAAAGAGACAGGAGGGAGAGGCAGACAAACAGCCAAAATGGACAGGAGAGAGAGACTGAGGCAGAAAGAGAGAGACAGAGACAGAGAGGTGGATGAGAGAGACAAACAGGAGGGAGAGAGAAAGAAAGCGAGACAAAATGAAAGAGGGAAAAAATCCACTGGAAATACCACGAGGGAGTTGTATGCAGGGCTTAAAAAACTAGCAACGGTGAATAAATAGAAAATAGACATGGACACATTTTGCATAAGTTGAGCTACCTTATCCCCTGTCCAGGAGTGTCTGCATTGATGGATTGGGGTGGATTATAAGTCACGGGGAACATTTCCTTCCTTCAGGCTAAGCATCGCCTGATAGGCCGGGAGTGATTCCGTTTCCTCTCCGGCTTGCATTCAGATGCCAGAGTGACCCTCCCTGCGCTTTCTGCCTGCCCTGATTCCCGTAGCAGCTCAGATTGAATAAGGGAGAACATTTTAAAGGGGGGAGAGGGGAATGTAATGCTGATGTTGGGTCAGAAAAAACAAACTCAGGCTCCTAACTTTCCTTCGTTTCTCGACAGTAACAAGAATTCAAAATCATTCCGAATCATTTTGTCATCATAATTGGCTGCTGCTCTTTATTCATCGACACAAAACATCATGACTCAACATATGTCTGGAAAAAAAAATCAAAACAAAAAACTGGACTGATTGATATCACTTTGAGCTTTAATTTGATTTATTTTGACTCCCCTGAATTAATTGAAGTGTGGAGAGGCATTGTTTTTTTTTTTTTAAAGAGAAGAAAAAAAAACAAAACTTGTNGAAGTGTGGAGAGGCATTGTTTTTTTTTTTTTAAAGAGAAGAAAAAAAAACAAAACTTGTCTTGTAGGCTGTCTAAAAATAAAAACAAAAGCAAAAAACTTCATTTAAAACCCAGCATAGGTAATGCCTCTTGGTTTAATGTGTTAAGAGCGGGCTTCTCATAGCTGTTGCGCATCCGTAGAGTGTGGCCTCCTTTGCGGTTGTGTCTCCAGATCCCAGGACCTCGAAACTGGAAGTTCAATTGGCCACCCCTGAACTACTTTTTTTTTTAGACACTTGTTGGGGGGAAAAGAGGGGAAAAAAGCTTCCAACAAAGAAGGCAGCTTGGTTTTCTGAAGCGGACTTTCGACATCTTTTAACAACTCCACAAAAACAACTCGGAGGACAAACCCGGGAGAGGCCTGGATGTGGTGTGGCTTTGCACGCTAAACTCAAGTGTTTCACCAGTGAAGGAGCAAGAGATGGCAATATTTTTTTTTTCAACAAACCTATCTTGATTGAGCAGAGAGTGGGAAGAGAATTCTTGGTTGCGGAAATGAGAATATTTGGGCAAAGAACCGACACATTCTCGAGGCATTGCTTGCGTGTTGTAATACGAAATAACTGTAATTTAAATACATAAGTATAATACCAATTTAATCACAGGTTATTAACTCTGCTGTGTGGTGTATCAGTTCCAGCCTGCAGCCCTGAAGTTGATAATTTGACTTGGGTAAGCTTGAGCCATGGATCAAAGGGGAGCGAATGGCTTTACGTAGTAAGCACCACATCCTTCCTGTTTGACTTGTGCAAAGTTTGAAGTACTGGAATTGTGTTTATTCCCCCCACGCCACCCCCAAGTAGTTAACTTGTAATTGGCGGAAGTGGCGGTACGGATCCATATCACATTAGTTGAGAATGATTATGCCTTGTTTATTAGACCCAGTTATTTCCACCAGGGTTCTGGGCAATCTCGATAATTCTACATGTTCTGGGTTGTGCATAATAATAATAGAAAGTAGGCAGGGATTATTTTGCTTCAAAGGAGAGGGGACAGTCTTTGCTCTCCATATGGAAGGAAAGGGGGTGCCTGCAACAGAGACACTTGAGATGACAAACTAGGAAATGGAAGTCAACAAAAATGGGTTTGCAGCATAATGCGTCGGGAAGGGAGCCACAACAGGACTTAAGTCTTGAGTTCACTTGTTACCCGGTGCTTCTGGTAAGCGGAAATGCTCAAAACGTTTCCATTCCATTAAAACTTCTCTTGGGTGTAAAAACCAGGCTGGAGAGATTGTCTTTCAATCACAACTAATGAGAGCGGTTTTAGCTCGGCACCCGTAGTAAACTCTACATAGGTTTAGGGTGACCGAGCCCAGATTGAGTTGCTGTTGGGTTCTGTGCATCCAGGAGAATTGTTAAAAGGCAGGCAGACGCGATAAAAAATAATTTGTAAACGAAAGTGCCTTATTTGAAGGGAATGGCAGTTTGAATTGCTGGTTGAATCAATTTTACTTTTTGCCATGCCTTGTTTTGCTATAAAGCTTAACCATTGGTTAATGGGTGGACAGATTAGATAGTAGGTGGTAGATTGTAGGTAGATCAATTGAGGGATCAATAAAAGGATTGATGATAGATGCATCCTTATTTAAATCTATTAAATATGGAAGTCAAGCTATTGCAAAAGTGTGTTTGGTAGATAGGAGATAAAGGTAGATCAATTGATAGATGCATCCCTATTTAAATCTTAAATATTCAAGTCAAGCTATTAAAAAGTGTATTTTCAGTGTTTCTGAGGAGAATTGCTAGCTGCAATTGACAAGACAGGAAAGCCAAGTGTTCTCTCTCTATTTTGTGTTTTTCTGATACTTTCGCTTGTGAGCACCGGTGTTTCAATTGTGCAGATTATTCTAAATAGGCCTACATTCCTCCCCAAAGTAAGAATTCTTTAGAATCCCAACACCTGGAAGCTTTTGCTCTTTGGCAGGGTACCACTTTGTGTTTTTTCTTCACTCTTAAAACAATTCCATATTACATGGGTATATTAGAAGATAAATTGGTCATTAGGAGCGTCGGCGTTTTGCGTTAACTAGGAAGAGCAAATACGTGTTCTAGCAGGATCAAAAGTATTGCTGCCAATGTAATCAGAGTCATTGGGGGCACCCTTTGTATAGAAGTGAGGGCACGGTAGTTTTATCTGTAGCTTTGCTTTTCTGGGGTCTTTCATAACCTTTTGGAAAATGATCATGTGAAAGTTAGCCAGTAGAGTGTTATCGAAACAGTATTGGAAAATGGGGTTTTAAGATTTGCACGTATGTTTTGGCTCAGCTGTGCTATTTTCACTGCCCTCGAAATCACTTGAGGTTGATCTTTTAAAAGTTTCCCTTCCCAGCTGAGATGTTGAAGGGTTGTTGTCGGGATTTTTTTTTTTTTTTAAGCCTCTGACTTATTTCCTTTCCAATCTCTATTCTACGAAGCTCAGGCGCTTGACTAAGGAGGGCTTAATTACTCAGAAAAAGGATTTTTTCTATGCATGGGGTAAGCATTTTCAATTGTAACCGTTGGCAGCCTTTTTGAATCTGAAGTGATCCGTATTCAAGCAAGCCTTGATTTAAGGACTCTGGGGATAAATAGAAGAAAAGTACCAGCATAAAATCTATTCGTTGCATGGACAGACTTCCTGTTTTGGTGCATATCCAACACATGAGGTTGGGTTTGGAGCAGAGTCGGGGACCACTGGTGGTCCGTGAGAAAATTGTGGTGGTCTGCACAGAAATGTCCTCCCAAAGCAATCCAGGCTACACAGGAACACAAGGCTGTGCCACCCACATGGCCCGTGGGAACACAAAGCTGGTGTCGCTTGCATTGTGAACAACATGAGGGAGTGAGAGGAGGCGGGAAAGGGTGGAACTTGCCTCACTTGGCTGCGTGGAAGAAAAGCTACAACGGTCTCCCCCAAACTCCGTCAGAAATGAGTCTTTGGGACCCCGCAAGGCCTCCTGCTCCAAGAGGCTGCGCCGGCGTGACAAGTCTCAGACTCATTTCAGGCGGAACTTGGGGGAGAGAAAGAAAGACATCTGCAGCTTCTGCTGCTTTACTTGCATGAAGCCAAAAGTCTCTCTCCCCCTGAGAACGGAGCTGGAGACGGTATCCTGCAATCCCAAATAAAGAACGAACAATCTGTAGGAAAATGGGGTGGAGAAATTTCCTGCAGACCTTTTTGGGGATTTTCCCAGGGTCTCTAGTCCGCGGGATTTAAAAGTATGAGTTTGGTGGTCCCTGAGGTCCAAAAGGTTGGTGACCCCTAGATTAGTCCAACCCTTGACTCAGGCAGGAAAGACATGTAACCTTAAGACGTGTAACCTTCAGGTCAAGAGCCAAGAGAAGTGAATTAACCTTTGCTGCGACTTCCCAACTTCCATTTTTAAATTGGTGGTGCTAAAAATTCATGGAGCTGATTTTAACTCTTCAGTTTATTCACTGTTGAGCACTTCCAATTGACTTGGTTTTATTTTAATAATCCCTTTGGCAAAGTCGTAACATTCAACCGTGCCGTGTTTAGTGGGGCACGTCCTTTGCACCCTGTTTTGGATGAAAAGTTGAAGCGCTTGCAATTTGAAAGGCATTTGGACTGCCACATTTTATAAAATGCTTTTATGAAAATGTATATACTTTTTCTGCACGTGTGTGGCGGGGGCATGAAGTTTCTGAAGTACTATAGACCAGTGGTCCCCAACCTTTTTTGTACCAGGGACCAGTTTCACACAGAAACACTTTTTCAAGGACCAGCAAAATCAATTCTTCCCCAATAGTAAAGGATTTCTTTACTAAAAACATATTTTTATATATATTTTAATCACGATTATTCATTCTTTGCGGCCTGGTACAAAATGATCCACGGACCAGTACTGGTCCGGGGCCCAGTGGTTGGGGACCCCTGCTATAGACAATTGCTGGGCTTAATGGAATAAGCTTTGGTGTAGAGTATAGGGGATCAAGTATTACAGAATCACAAACGCACAAATCTGAAATTCTGTTGCAAAGAAAAATGCTTTCCACCACCCCCCAAAAAAAAAACTTTAGATTTTTCACAAATGCAGCTTAAGATCCCCTTTGCTGAAAATTGCTATCCAATCCCGCACCCCATGTTCCAGATAAGTTTACCAATGTTAGTTTTGAAATACTCTTGTAGAAGGTTGCTCTATTTAAACCCATGTACCTTTTTCTATACATGTGCCACCAAAATATATATATATATATATATAAAAAGATTGAAATGGTTTACAACAATTTAAAGATGTTATAAAACTCCAAAAGAAGTGGGAGACTGATCGGCCAGCAAAGATCCAAGTGTTTGAAAGCCAGCTGGGGAATCTTGGGCAGGTTTGAATTGGCCATGAAAGGCAAGAGTTGAGAACAGATCTGGTAAAAAAAGAAAAAGTTACAAGGCCACAAGCACCCATTACACATTCTTTAGTTACTGGAACTGAAAATAATTCCTCCAAATAGCATGTAATGGAATATTCCATGCTTTTAGTAAGAAATCACTCCCCAAAGTTACATCATTTAGCCCAGCTTATTCCTGGCTTGGTGAGAAGTACCCTGAACAAAATTTCAGGTGCTATTGACAGTAGGGTTACTACAACCCTACCACCAATAGGAGAGGAGTTACTACAACCCTATCACCAATGACCCTAACCCTACCAACAGAAGTGAGTTACAACCCTACCACCAGTAGAACATTATAACCCTGCTACCAATAGAAGAGACAGCCTTACTACACCCTACCACCAATAGAAGAGGTGGTGTTAACTGCAACCCTATCACCAATGAGTTACTCCAGTCCTACCACCAATAGAGAATTACTACAACCCTGCCACCAACAGAAGAGACATTACAACCCTACCACCAGTACAGCCTACAACCCTGCCACCAATATATTACTATCACCCAGCCACCAATAGAAGAGACAGCCTTGCTACACCCTGTCACCAATAGAAGCCTGTTACTACAACACTACATTGATAGAAGAGAGTGTTACCACAACCCTGCCACCAATAGAAGATAGCATTATGGGTCATAACTCCCTTGGCTTATCCTCCAATCTGCTACACTAAAGAGGTCGGTGCAATTCTGATCTATTATTTGTAGCTCACCCCATTGTAAGCACCATTTGGCCCATCCATTTCCTCTACATCTGAAGCCTATCGGTGTCAATGTTATCCTTGGTATTATTGGATCTTGGGGAAGATAGTTGGAGACAAAAGCCATGGGGCTTTTGTGGTCCAGTGGAAGTGTTGCTGTGTGATGCAGATTTACCCATAAAAGGAGAGTTGATCTCAATAGTGTACTTCTAAGTGTTGTCATAGAAATGAGTTGCTATCAAGGAATCTATCTGTAAGGCTGCAGGCAACTTCTTGTCAACTTAAAAACATTCCTATGCCGGTTTCCATAAGAAAGAGTGTCTGTGTGTGTGTGTGTGTGTGTGTGTGTGTGTGTGTGTGTGTGTTTGTGGAACCCTGAAGGAGAATACAGCAAATGAACGATGATATCCAGGCCATGAACATGTTGATGTGGGACAATCTGTTGTTGACAAACATGTTGATGTGGGACAACATGTGGGACAATCTGAATTATGATACACCCAGAGGTACGTATCTCAGAGTCGGCTTCATAGAGGTCATGCCAGTATGTCGCTCCTAATAAACCCTTTCAAGTTTTTTGAAGTTTGGCTTGAGGCTCATGATTTCATTCGGGTGATCGCTGGAATCCTGACACAAGTGTCTTCCAGGAACTCCCATCTATTCTAGTGGCAATCATCATCTCCCTTTGCCTTGCATCCTTTGGCTTAAGCCCACCATATTTGACCGGTGGGATCCCACAGCTTGTGCCCCTTTCTGACAAGCAAATCGGTGAAACCAATTTTATTGTACCAATTTGGGGCTCTTGAGACAAATATCCCTCTTTTAACGGGAAATGCAAAATTTTTATTAAGTAGTACCCTGTTTCCCCAAAAATACCACCTACCTTGAAAGTAAGTCTTAGCTTGGATTTTTTACATGTGTGTCCAATATAAGTCCTACCCCCAAAATAAGCCCTAATTAAGATCCCGCCCACTCAAATGGATGGGTAAAAATTAAGCTAGGATGGGGACGGGGTGGGTGGAGCTGCCTTACTACTTACCTTTGGACAGTTGTAGCCAGGCTTCACACACCCCAAAACCTGCCTCGCTGGCCCATTTCTTCTGTGGCTGGCAAGGTTTTCCTGAAGGCCTCTGGAGCTGATAACAAAGCTCAGGATCGATCCAGAGCTGTTACGGCTGCAGAAGCCTTCAGGAAAGCCTTGCCAGACACAGAAGTAGTTCCTGAAGGCCTCTGACAGTTAAAAGGAGGCCGGGGCGGCGTGCGCAAGTGAGGTGAGTCAGTGGAGGACATCCCCCCAAAATAAGACCTGCTGCCTTTTTGGGAGGCAAAAAATACATAAGACAGGGTCTTATTTTCAGGGAAACATGGTAGAATCAAACTTCTATTTATTTATATATTTATTTTTAATTCAACAATTTTATTTGAACTCTGATTAGAACTAATACTTCCAAAAGCAGAAACTATTATTATATAATGTTCTTTACATATTGGATACATTTTTATATTTATTTTAAGAGAAAAACCATTTAAGGAAAAGGAAGAATTTTGATACTGTTGGAATAACCAGGAACTGTTGTATGCCGTTGCATCCTTGGATGTGCAATCTAAGAAACAAAACTTGACAATTGTCATCACAACCACCTTCCAATATCTAGGAAGTGGTACAGCAGCTATGCCAAGGACTAAATGTCTGCAAATAATTTTAACACTGCTGACAGACTGGTTAATTTTTTTTCAGCCTGGTGATTGTGCTTAGATTGGAACAGATTTAACATTTAAGACTGGGGCAGGTTTGACATTTAAGCCAGCTCTGAACTTACCACATCATTCAGCTACTAACAGGGGCTGTGAGAGAACGAACGCCATCATGGACCTATACCTCATATTCTATCTTAATGACCAACAGGAGAATTGGATGGCCCTCCTCCCTTTTGTGGAGGTTGCTATCATAACTCGGTAGCACAGGATTCACACCATTTAAAGTGGCCTCCAGGAGAAGGCTTTGCAGCTACCCCTGAGTAGCAACTCCACTGACTGCATCACTGAAAGATAGTTATTGGCAAAAAAGTTTAAATGAAGCTAGAGAAGCATACAAAAAACAGACTGATAAAAAGCGCACAAAGCCAAAGGACTTTAAGGTGGGAGGTAAGGTCTCTCCCTCTACCAAATTCCTACCATCTAGGCCAGGGGCTGCCAAGCTTTTGGACCTCAGGGACCACCAAACTCACCCCTGCCTCAGGGAGATGGCTAAGGAGGAACCAAGTCATTAAAGAAACAAAAGAAGACTTTTGTAAATCCACAAGGCAAGATTCGCTGCCAGTTTGGTCAAGGAGCCAAACAAAGGAAGAAAGGAGAAAAGGGAGAGAAAAGATTCTGAAGCCCACCCACTCTTGGGATCCAGACCTGGGGGCTTCCATCCCAGCTTAGTTATACCAATTGGGTTTGGCTAGTCTAGTGAAAGGGATGCGGTGGCTCAGGGGCTGAGTTGCTGAGCTTGTCGATCAGAAAGGTCGGCAGTTCGAAACCCCAGCGCCGCATAATGGAGTGAGCTCCCGTTTCTTGTCCCAGCTTCTGCCAACCAAGCAGTTCAAAAGACGTAAAAAAAATGCAAATAGAAAAAAAGGGACCACCTTTGGTGGGAAGGTAACAGCGTTGCATGCACCTTCAAAGGCATTTAGTCATGTTGGCCACATGACCACGGAGACGTCTTCGGACAGCGCTGGCTCTTTGGCTTTGTGATGGAGATGAACAGTGCCCCTTAGAGCACATATGTGTGAGGGGAGCCTTTACCTTTAGTCTCGTGAAAAGACGGACTAGGGATGATCGTAGTCTTCCAATAACTAAGGTCAAACTACTATTCTCCAAAGCACCAGAAGGGAGGACAAGAAGCAAAGGATGGAAACCGATCAAGGAGAGAAGCAACCTGGAATGAAGGAGAAACTTCCTAACAGGGAGGACAATTAACCAGTAGAAGGACTTTCCTACAGAAGTTGTGGCTGCTCCATCGCTGGAGGCTTTGAAGAAGAGACTGGGCAGCCCTTTCTGTGAAATGGTATAGGGTCTCCAGCTTGAGCAGGGGGCTGGACGAGAAGACCTCTGAGGTCCCTTCCAACTCTGTTATTCTGTGTTTCACCAACCTTCCAGAACTAATTTTGAAGGCTGCAAGAGAAACACCAGATGATTTGGGTTCTCAATGGAAACAGAATGTTGCATTATGTCCAGAATTGTCTGCTTTTGCAATTCTGTTATTTTTTCCCCCCTTCCTTTCACTATCAGTTTGTCTAAATACAAAGTTTCTTCTACTTGGCTTATTCTAAAAACTATTTATGATCAACCAAAAAATGTGTCCAACTTCTAATTATTCTGATAAACAACTATGTAAAGGCTATTCCCCCATCCCATAGTACTGTATGTTCTTGGAAAACAGTTTTCAAAGGTGTAGCTGTGTCATTGGCAACAAAAGCACAAGTATAACTTAAGTCCCTAGAGGTAAACATTTTTTTGGGAATAAATGTATTCATTTGTCTTTCAACTATTATCAGATTTCTCTATTGTTCAATATATGGACTGACTCAAGAGGCTAGTCGTAAATAGGATAAACTCAGCCTGGGATTAAATAAAACTTCTACTCGATTTATTAACATGATTATATTTTTATAAAATGCAAGATTACAAGAAAGGGCCATAGGTTAAAAACCCAAATACAAGTTTATAAATAATTTGTAGGCAATAAAGATACCACAAAAAAAATTAGGTAGCATTCCAGAAAAAATATTTTGAAACAATGAAGACAGAGCTGATTAGAAAAACTTACTCTTTTCAATGGTGAATTGTTTTTTTTTTCCTGCTTTCAAAATTGAGACCACTTCCTGGGTGCTAATCACTTTTATCTTCATTTTGATAATGCCTGTATTCTGGTTTAAGTTCCCAAGTACTTTTGTGTGGCCCCTTAAAATTGTAGATGCCAATTTCTCTCAAAATCTCCTTTAAATAGATCTGAAAGAAAGCAAGAGAGATTGACTGAACAACATGGTATGAACACAGGAAGTACGTTATGTTGAATCCAACATATTCCCCTTATTCCAGACCAAAGGCCATCTCCCTTTGAAGATATACATTTACACCAAGTTGAAGTGGGAGGTTAATTCATTTTTCTTCTTCCTCTGAATTAAAAGGGGGGGGGGGATTGTAGGGGTAAGGAAGTTGAGAAGTGGTTTTCTATACCCATAGTGAAGCTGATGAGCTCAGTTGCTCAGCATAGTTCATTATCAACATCATATTTCATTATCAATTGTCAACACGATATAAACTTTGCCCAAATCACCCATAATTCAGATGTCAGGATCCATATTTACCAGCTGTGGCAAATTGTTATAGGTAGTTGGTGTGGATTATATAATTATCTACCTAATAATTTATAATGATCGATCTATCTATCTATCTATCTATCTATCTATCTATCTATCTATCTATCTATATCTATCTATCTATCTTATTATCTATCTATCTATCTATCTATCTATCTATCTATCTATCTATCTATCTCCATCTCTATCATCATCTATTTTTATTCTCTGTTCTCTTTCTCCCCCTTTATCATCTAACTACCTACCTACCTATCTGTGACATAATAGCAGTGTTCCAATATCTCAGGGATTGCCACAAGGAAGGGTAAGTTCTCCAAAGCACCAGAAATCAGAACAAGAAGCAACGGATGGAAACTAATCAAGGATAGAAACAACTTAGAACTATGCAGAAATTTCCTGACAGTGAGAACAATTTGCCTCCAGAAGTTGTGAATGCTCCAACATTGGAAGTTTTTAAGAAGACACTGGACAACCATTTGTCTGGAATGGTATAGGATTTCTTGCTTGAGCAAGAGGTTGGACTAGAAGACCTCTAAGATCCTTTCCAACTCTGTTATTTTGTAATTTCTAATGCAGTAAATATCCATTTATAGAGAACAGAACAGAGTAACAGAATGGGGAGGGACCTTGGAGGTCTTCTTGTCCAACCCCCTGCTGAGGCAGGAAACCCTACACCATTTCAGACAAGTGGCTGTCCAATCTCTTCTTAAAAACTTCTAGTGTTGGAGCATTTACAACTTCTGAATGCAAGCTGTTTCATTTGTTGATCTCACTGTCAAATATTTTCTCCTTATTTCTAGGTTGAATCTCTTTTCAATTTAAACTGAAATATCTCTTAATTAAAAAAACACACACCTGACAATAAACCCATTACATGTTTGCACAATTTTTAATGAGAACTAGTTATATTTTTCTAAAAAATAATAATGAGAAGACAATTGTTTCTATGAAGCCAGAGGCCTTCATCCTGCCTACAGAGGCTAGACAATGGCTAAGATGATGATGATGATGATGATGATGATGATGATGATGATGATGATGGAGGAGGAGAAGAAGAAGGAGAAGGAGGAGAAGAAGAAAGAAAGATATAAATCTTTTTAACAACTGGCTTAATAGCAGCCAGCTGGATCTTCATTGCAAGCACTTGGCTCTGCCCATTTCCAGAATGGTTGCAGATTCAAAGCAGCAAAGGCTGAAGAAGATGTGGGAATTCTTTGTGTCTTACTTAGGGTGCCAGTTCTCCAAATATTTAAAGCAGTTAGTCCCCTTTAACAAGTTGAACAAAGCAGTGAAAACAATTAACATCTCTCTCCAAATATTGCTCACACAGTATTGCAACAACCCCCACGAGGTGGCAGCAATTGACCACATGAGTCCAAAATAAAAAAAAATGGGTGGGCAAAAACAGAAAAGGATCTTCTCAACAGGAGAAACTGGATAGTTCAAGATCAAGGGAGGTACTAATACCACTCTATAAAGCCTTAGTAAGGCCCCACCTAGAATCCTGCATCCAGTTTTGGTCACCAAACTTATGAAAAAGATGTGAAAGAGTGCAGAGAAGAGCAACCAGGATGACGAAGGGACTGGAGGCTAAAACCTATGAAGAACGGTTGCAGGAACTGGGTCTAGTAAAGAGAAGGACCAGGGGAGCCACCTTCCAATATTTGGGGGGCTGCCCCAGAGAGGAGGGGGCCAAGCTATTTTCCAAGGCACCCGAAGGCCAGACAAGGAATCATAGATGGAAGCTGATCAAGGAGAGATTCAACCTGGAAATAAGGAGGAATTTTCTAACAGTGAGAACAATCAACCCGTGGAACAGAAGTTAACAGAAGTGTGTTTTGAAGTTAAGGGAGCTTCATCCCTGGAGGCTTTCAAGAAGAGATTGGACTGCCATCTGTCAGAAATGGTGCAGGGTCTCCTGTTTGGTGGGGGGGTTGGACTAGATGACCTTCAAGGTCCCTCCCAACTCTGTCTATCTGTATCTCTCCAGGCATCCTTGTTCTTTTTCCCAACTCTAGAATGTTTAATCAGGATTTCTTCTGATTGGAAGAAGACTCAACTGGGCTAGGGGATAGCGAGGCTATGCTACTCAAAACAAAATGTCTCATGGCCAGGGAGTCCTTGGCTTATGGCCACAATTGAGCCTCAAATTTATGTTGCTAAGCGAGACAAGAAGCAACAGATGAAAACTAATCCAGGAGAGAAGCAACCTGGAATGAAGGAGAAACTTCCTAACAGGGAGGACAATTAACCCGTGGAACAGAAGTTGCCTCCAGAAACTGGGGTGTCTCCAACTCTGGAGTCTTTCAAGGAAATATTGGACATTTGTCCAATCCTTTGTCCGCAATGGAATAACAGGGTAGGTAGGACTAGAAGACCTCCCAAGTCCCTTCCAACCCTGGGTCTCCATGACTCTCTGATCTTCCTGCACAACTGCAATGCAGGAAGATCTCCGGCAGCAGCTTCCATACGAAGAGACAATTGACAGTTTTTAAAAGAAGGCGAATCAGGTTTCTAAGAAGAGGTTCTGGACAGCCAGGATGGCAGAGGGCCTCCTGCTTGAGTGGAGGGTTAGACCAGAAGACCTCTAAGGTCCCCTCCAACTCTGCTATTCTAATTTCAGCAGGGCTGGGAATTACTGATTCTCATACATCCTTGTCATTTCGTCTCTCTCAATCTCTCTCTCTTTCTCTCTTTTTTCTCTTTCTGTCTCTTTTCTTTCTTTCTCTGTGTCTTTTTCTCTCTGTGTCTGCCTGTCTGTCTCTCTCTCTTTCTCTCTCACTGTCTTTCTTTCTCTTCCTTTTTCTCTCTTTCTCTCTCTGTCTGTCTGTCTCTCTTTTTCTTTCGCTCTTTCTCTCTCTCTTCTTTCATTCTCTCTCTGTCTCTTTTTCTTTCTTTCTCTCTTTCTTTCTCTCTCTCTCTTTCCCTCTCTCTCTGTCTCTTTGTCTTTGTCTGTCTGTCTGTCTCTCTTCTCTCTTGGTCTCTCTCTCTGTCATTCTCTTTCTTTCTTTCTTTCTTTCTTTTTTCTCTTTCTTTTTCTGTCTCTTTTTCTCTCTCTGTCTTCCTCTCTCTCTCTCTCTCTTTCTTTCTCTGTCTTTTTCTCTTTCTGTCTCTGTCTGTCTGTCTGTCTCTTTTTCTTTCTCTGTCTTTCTGTCTCTCTCTCTCTCTTTCTCTCTCTCTCTCTTTCCCTTTCTTTCTTTCTCCTTCTGTCTGTCTCTTTCTCTGTCTGTCTTTGTCTCTTTCTCTGTGTGTCTTTCTGTCTCTCTCTCTTTCTTTCTTTCTCTGTCTGTCTCTTTCTCTGTCTCTCTTTTTCTGTCTCTGTCTCTCTGTCTGTCTTTTTCTTTCTCTCTCCCTCTCTTTCTTTCTCTCTTTCTCTCTCTCTCTTTCTGTCTCTTTCTCTCTCTCTCTCTTTCTCCCTCTTTCTACGCCCCCCCCATGACTAGTTTCCTCTATTTGTGTTTTCTTCTGCAGTCAAACAGACTTTTGCCGTTATCAAAGAAAAGGAAAGACAGAAACAATGTGATGAAACCAGTAATTAAGAGGAACAGATTAATTAAAGGACATTTCACTTGCGTGGCCTCGCCAAGGAGGAAAAATTATAGTTAGAAAAAAATGTATTTTCCAGAGGAGGAACGTTCCAATTTAAAGATGTTGGAGCTGCAACTGTGCGCTTGGAGTAAAACATATACTTAATATGTAGACCTGTATTTATCACTTGCGTAGATTTAGGTCCCTGTCACAACTAATGGCTCAACACTCGGTTGGTTTAGCAAAAAAACAGGATCACCTGCAGTTGTGGAAAAATGAGGAGGAGGAGGGAGGAGGAGGAGGAGAAGAAGAAAGAGAAGAAAGAAGGGAGAAAGGAGAGGAAGGAAGGAGAAGTAGGGAGGAGGAGAAGGAGAAGAAGGGAGGAAGGAGAAGGAGGGAGGGAGAAGAAGAAAGGAGGAAAGAAGCAGAAGGAGAAGAAGGGAGGAAGGAGAAAGGAGGAGGAAGGACGAAGGAGAAGAAGAAGGGAGGAAGGAGAGAAAGAGAAGGAAGAGGAGGAGTCATCCATGATCTCAAAGGCCACGGATGATGAAGACAGAAGAACACGGAAAGATGGTCTCACAGGGGTTCCTATCACAAACTCTGAGATGTAGGATGGCAATTCCAGACAAGGCAGCTCAGGGAGGAAGTACCGAAGTCTGAGGATGCCCTCAAGTGCCCTAACCAACATTCCCCAAGGCTACACCACGGCAATACAACTTCAGCAGCGGTCACTGTTGCCTTCATCCAGCCTAGGTTCTTAGGATCCTTCATCGGTTACTACAGATATTAAAAGTGATGAACTCTGCCCAAAGCAGATCAAGGAATCTTCTCAACTTCAGAAGCCAAACAAAAGAGAGGAAGGAGTGCATTGTGGAGAGTTGTAGCAGAAAAAAGCTATATATCTCCAATGGTTGGTAGTTCCACAGGCAGGTTTTTTTAGCCTCTAGAGGGTCTCAACTTTGCTAACTGCTTGTCTTGTCTTACATAGCCCTATGGAAAGCATCAAGCATTGCTGACACCCCAGCCACACCTTAAAACAGGAGTCTCCAACTGTCATGCCTTGACGAACAGCTGACAGGGAGTGGGAGTGTGGCTCCTTTGGCTGTGGAGGAAACTGGGGAAGGGCAAAGTCTGGCTGGGAAGAGCAGGGAAGAGGGAGAACAAGGGAGAGGGAATTCAGAGGAAGACCCAGCCCCACCACCCTCTTCATCCTAGGGCACGCAGGGAGGAACGGAGAAGGGAGCAATGTGAGTTGCATGGCTTATGGGGGAGGAAAGGGCCCTGATTCCCTTCATGAGTTGCAGCTGGGAACACAGTGTTTAAAAAGGGAGTTTGCACACAGCAACTTGTTGGAGAGTTATCTTTGTTTCTCGAGGCTTATCTGGGTTCCTGGCATCTTACCAACTTTGTGTATTTTGTTGGCCTTTCAAGTCTGCAATTCCTTCTCCTGCCCTGTCAAGTTAATTGCTGCAGCGTGGTTTGTGTGGATTTTTAGTTACAGTTTAATTACAGTTTGTATGTACTTTGTTTTCAGACTGAATTTCCTCTACCTGGGAGAGTTTTTTCTCCAGCCAAAGGTAACCTGGTCTTTGGGGGCAAAGTTGGAGGTACTAAAGGGACACTTTTTGCTTATGTGACTGTATGTGCCACACCCCTTTGGGTCATCACACTAACCTTGGCCCCTTTCAGATTTGTGAACTTCAACTCCCAGAATTCCTCAGCCAGCAAAGGGCCCTAAAAACTTCTGAAGATGTTCTGTGGATACAACACACTGGTAGTCCTTGACTTATGCCAGCTCATTAACTGACCATCTGAAATTCCAGTGGCACTGAAAAAAAGCAACTTATGACCGTTTTTCACTCTTACGACCCTTGCAGTTATCCCCATTCAGGCAAAGGACTCATACTTATGACAGTTGCAGTGTCCTGCAGTCATGCTATCCTCTTTTGTAACCTCCCAACTGGATTTGCTTAACAACCGGGTGACTAACTTCCCAACAGCAGTGATTTACTTTACAAACGTGGCAAGAAAAGTCATAAGTTGTAAGATGGGACAAAAAAACCCATTTTTTTTTCTCCCCACTTAGCAACATAAATTCTGAGCTCAATTGCAGTTGACGTGTATTACTCAAAGTGTAAAATTCACGGAGCTCAAGCGATGGCTTGTGTCTGTGATGACCCGTTGTGTGGCACAAAGGCAACCCAGTCAGATAATCAGTAGGAGTCTCTTTATTAGCTCCAACTTTGCCCCCAATGTCCTGGTTACTTTCTGGGCTGGAGAAAAACTCTCCCAGGAACAGCCTTTGGCTGCAGAGAATCAAGTCCAAAACGTGGTCAGCAAAAACTGTAACTTAAAAGTCCAATCAATCCAAACTGAAGTAATTAGTTTGGCAGGGCAGGAGCAAGAATTCCAGACGCGAAGGCATGGCAATACCTCAACACGGTTGGAAAGATGCCAGGAACACAGATAACCAAAGTCAATACAATATAAACTCATGTTTGTTCCCAGCAGATGCTGCACTCAGCTTGCATCTCTTTTAAACTCTCTTCCCAGGTGTGGCTAATGAAGGGAATCAGGGCCCTTTCCTCCCCGTAAGCCACACCACCCACATTGCTCCCTTCTCCGTTCCTCCCTCCGTACCCAAGGATGAGGAGGGGTGGGCCTGGGTCTTCCTCTGAACCCCCTCTCTCTTGTTCTACCTCTTCCCTGCTCTGCCTAGCCCGACTTTGCCCTTCCCCAGTTTCCTCCACAGCCAATGGAGCCACATTCCCACTTCTTCAGCTTCCTCCTCGGATTCAGACTCTGACAGGGACTCGACATTGTCCTTCCAAAGAGTCAGTCAAAAGAGAGACAGGTGGAAAATTGGGAGAACTCAGGATACAGCAGACTTTATTTGTCTTTGTCTCTGTTTATCCTTTGAAATTAACGTTCCGTTTGTCTACCCATTTAAAAATTAAATCCATTAAAATTTACACTATCCAGTCAAATCCCTCCCACGCCAACTCCCGGCCTTTGCATCAATATTCTCCTCTTTTCTTGCTTTCCTACAGAGAAGAGCAAAACCAACATCTGTCACAGAGAAACTAAACAATTAGTAGCTCCTTAGTTTGTAGGAGGCGAAGGAGTTTGAACATGAGTTGCCAGAGGGGAGCCTGAGAGTCAGTGTAGAAATAAAGTAAATTATCTATGATTTCACTTCTCCAGAGCAACGGCTTACAGGTGTGGGAGAAACATTTCAATATATAGCAACAAATTCCTGAACAGCTACTCCAGACCCTTCAATGTGGCCTGGAGAACCGAACACCAGCTGGCCGGTGGGAGGCATGCACGCATGCGTGGCACAGCTGAGCTGGCATGACAGCAAGCATGCCATAGGTTTGCCATGACAGCCCTATACCATTTCTGACCGATGGCAGTCCAGTCTCTTCTTGAAAGCCTCCAGGGATGAAGCTCCCACAACTTCTGAAGGCAANCTTGAAAGCCTCCAGGGATGAAGCTCCCACAACTTCTGAAGGCAACTTCTGTTCCATGGGTTGATTGTTCTCCCTGTCAGAAAATTCCTCTTTAGTTCTCGGTCGAACTTCTTTTCAAATGAAAATTGAACGTTTTAAAAATATCTCTTAAGCTTAACAAGGAGAGGTGCAACCTAGAATCAAGGAGGAGTTTTCTGACAGCAAGAACAATCAGTGGAATGGCTTGTCTCCATGAATTGTGGCTGCTCCATCACTGGAGGCTTTCAAGAAGAGGCTGGACATTCACTAAAATGGGAAGGAATAAAGTTTCCTGCCCTGGCCAGGGGGTTTGGACGAGAAGATCTTTGAGGTCCCTTCCAGCCCTAGGTTTCTATGCAATTCTATGATTCCTCTTTTCCAACACTGTACATAATTTGTTTTTGCAACTGTCAGCTTATATACCTTCGTAAACTGTGATATTTTTCATGTATGTTTTCTGGGATTGCACTCAATAAAGCTATTTGTGTTTTCAGCTCATGTTTTTTTTATTTTTAGCATTTACTAACCACTGGCTGTTTGGTTATATCCACCAAATCTTTGATGTTGTAATACTGGTGTTTCTCAAAAGCAGAAAATAACATGTCCAGCACTTGCTGTTTTTCAGCCCGGGCTCGTTTTCCATCTTCTTTTTTCTTCTTATCGTATACAATCTATGAATTGAAATAGCAAAAGAAGAAGAAGAAAAAAAATACATATTTTCAACCTGGTTCAGGACCGTTGTTTAACCACAACACCAGAAATAATCAGGTTCACGCTAGCCCAAAGAAGGATTTTAGGATATATTGATAGGATGGAGTTTAATTTAAAAGGTTTAATGGATCCCATGAAGCAATTCAACCCGATCATGTGACAGTCAAAACCATTCTTGACACAACAAAGCAATATTAATGAAGCAGCAGAAGAGACTATTTGTATCTCAGGATTGAATTGTGGGGTCCTTGGCTCTCTGAGAACTTGATAATTTTTTGCAAACGTTTCATTACCCAACTAGGTAACATCATCAGTGCTAGAAGGGAGTGGGGTTTGCTCTAACAAAGCCTTGTAGCACTGATGTTGTTATGTGGTTGGGTCATGAAATGTCTACAAGTAAAGAACCAAGTTCAGAGAGCACCAAGGAACCCCCAGTTCTCCTCCTCCTCCTCTCCAAAAACCCAACTCCCTTCTAGTACTGATGATGTTATCTAGTTGGGTAATGAGACGTCTGTAAGCAAACAACCAACTTCAGAAAGTATCAAGGATCCCAATCTACTATATATATATAAAAGCAAAATACCACTCATGCATCATCACAAAATCTCCAAATCCGTAAAGCCTACAAACTTGAAATTTGGCACATATATATGTTCCTCTTGGCTTCTAGGGGCTCACTAAGAAAGGATTTTTCCAAATGACCATCAAAGCATTTCGAGTATTTCCTATATTATTATTATTAACACGCTCTGATGCTAAGGAGTTCTACTCCCCCTCCCCACCTGAAAAGAAGAAATCTCTTCCAAATGCAAAACACAAGCAGGGGAGAGGAGTTTCAGTTTTACTTTCACATCACCAAGCAGCTTTAGTACAGAACAGTTGAGCTAAGCCACGCCCAACCTCCTTGCTGTCTCCTTTCTCACACAGCAAATATGGTTTCAGTTTCCAAACAGCCTTCAACTCTCTCACATACTGATAGGACGCTAGCCAGATTAATACCGATGGATGCTGGTAGGTAGAAGTTCAATTTATTTTTCTTCCCAAAAATTAAGCCAGACACAATTACTAATTTGAGTGTGCCATCCCTATAGTTTATATATTCTTTAATTACCTCCCCTTTAAATCCCAATATTCATTTAACTTTTCATTACTGCCTACAAAATTATTATTATTAATAATAATAATCTAACAACTACATAACATATATATCTTTTAGGTCAGATTCCACATGGTACTTTCCTCTTCAATTACATAAACATTATTTATAATTTCAAGAAGAAAAATTAATCTATTCAGTTGATCATAAACACTGACATTAATCTCATTACAACAATCCTCATAATTCACTTCAACTATATTCTCTATATTCATTAAACACAGTTCATAAACTTATCATAGTTTTCCTTTTTTCACATTCATTCCATTTATCTCTTTATAAAGTTTAACAAAAAAGCAAACATTCCAAAAACAAAACAAAATATCAGCTCCAATCTTTTATGATAATAATCTGTATTTCCCTATTTTCTAAATAGTTTAAAACTTCTAAAATTTTTGAAGCCCACATCTGAGCAGAGTGATTGGTGGCAATTCGAACCCAGGTCCATTTTTCCAAATTGTCTCCAGCCAATAACCTAAGTTGCCCCCAAAGCTATTTCATCAGGCGGATTGTAACCAAGCAAGTAGATCGGTTAAATCCACAGATCTCTCTTCCGATTCCACACAGCAGGGGTCCTCAGAGAAGCTGGGCCTGTCAAACAGGCAGGAGGAGGCACCCACACCTCCCAGAGTGGTGCTTAACAACAAGAAGTGTCATCACTGCGGGTGTGATATGTCGAGTGTGCAGTCAATTTGTCAGCTCTCCTCTTCGTGCAGGTTTTGAATTTGGGCGAGCACAGTCGGAAGCGATGGCTGATGGGAAGCGGTTCAGAGCAAAGAATCCAAAGAAAGGAAATGAGAATGGAGGGGCTTTAACTCTGTTTAAAAAGGGAACACTACGTCTTAAAAAAAAACTAAGGAGACATTTCCTGACTGGGAGAACAATGAAACAGTGGAGCAACTTGCTTCCAGAAGTTGTGGATGCTCCAACACTGGAAGTTTTAAAGAAAAGATTGGACAACCATTGGTCTGAAGAGCTGTAGGGTTTCCTGCCTAGGCAGTGGGTTGGACTCGAAGACCTCCAAGGTCCCTTCCAATTCTGTTATTCTATTCTATTTTCTATTATTTTCTATTCTATTCTATTTCCTATTCTGTATTCTATTCTATTCTTCACTCCAATACTCTCCATTCCATTCCTATTCCTGTTATATTCTACTACCCTATGCTATCCTACCCTTCCCTACTCTACTCTATTGTACATTCCATTCCATTCCTTTCCATTCTTCATTCCAATATTCTATTCTATTCTATTCTATTCCATTCACTTCACTTCTATTCTATTACATTCCCTTCCCTTCCCTTCTATTCCATTCCATTCCATTCACTTCTATTCACTTCTCTTCTCTTCCATTCCATTCCATTCTGGAGAGGTCTACTCATGATCACTTTTCACACCCTTCAAAGGCATCGAGCGTTACTTGAAGGAGCAGAAGAAGGAAAGGGTAAGACGCAACTCACGTTGTAATGATGATTGGCCACTGGTTTGTAATTGGTGGTGACAGCCTTGTCCAGCTGCATGGTCCAGCTGACCGGCTTGGAGGATTCTTCTATCTGCAGCCTGAAGGAAGAAAGGGCAGAATTAGAGAAGAGGCGAAGATGGATGCCTCCTGAAAGACTACCATGCATTGTCCTGATTGCCTAAAAAAAAAAAAAAATTGGTAAAACAATGCAGATCAAAGAGCAAATTCGTCAAGGGGAAAATAACTTTTCGGATTAGCCCTCCGAGGCTTATTTTTCCTGAGGAAGAAGGTGCTGTGAAATAAATCTCACACAGTTATTCCTGTTAGACGAGAAGGTTGATTTCCTACAGATAAACAACTCAGCGGAAGCAGCAGAGAAACATGTGGCATATACCTGCACCGTAAAAACCTCTTTTTGAGACCGTCGGAAACAAATTGAGAACCTTTATAAAATGTTCTATCATTGGCACCTAGCACCAGCAAGATTGGCAAAAATTTACCCAAATTGTAAACCTGAATGCTGGAAGTGTAAAAACAAGCAAGGTACTTTCTTCACATGTGGTGGTCCTGCCCTAAAGCAAAAGAATACTGGAATAAAATTAGAACAAGTGTCATGCCCTCGTTGGGAGTCTGATTCTGAGGGGGAGTGGGAGTGCGGCTCCGGTGGCTATGGAAGAAATGGGGGAAGGACACAGTCCGGCTGGGCCTTCAGAGAAAGACCCAGGGCCACCCATTCTTCATCCTAGGGCACGCAGGGAAGAACGGAGAAGGGACCAACGTGGGTTAAGGTGGAGAAAGAGGCCCTGATTACCTTCATTAGCTGCAGCTGGGAAATCAGGATTTAAAGACGATGTTTACGCACAGAACCTTGCTGGAAATAAAGTGTGCGTTATCTTTGTTGAGGCTTATTGGAGTCCTCCTGACTGTGGGTGCTGCATTATCCTTTGAAAGTCTGCAATTTATCATCCTGGCCTGCCTTGTTAATTACTTCCGTGTGGTTTGTGTTGGTTTTTAAAATTCTAATTATCTTTACTTTGGATTCTGACTGCATTTCTGCCCTTCATAGACTGTTTTTTGAAGAGTTTGTTATCCAGCCAAGGATAATTGCATATTGGGACCAAGTTGGAGGCATTAAAGGGAATTTATTCCACTTTTGTGACTTTGCTATTTTTGTGTCACGTCCCGGGTCATCACAATATGGTTACAAGAAATTACTGGATTTCAAATAGGATTGAAGCCTGAGATGTTTCTGCTAGGGATAATCAGAGGGACTTTTAAGAAAGAAATTGAATACATCATAATACACATTCTAACAGCAGCAAGAATAATTTACATCCCAAGTTGGAAATTAGATTGTACTCCCACAGATTATATGATCATAAAAAAAATTATGGATTGTGCTGAAATGGTAAAACTCATATATATATATATATATATATATATTTGTGCTGTTTACCTTCCTTCGGGTATTATCCCACGTCATTGTAGTTCTGTTAAAGTTGTAGCAACGGTTTTCAGCAGAATGCTCATCTGCCATCATCAGGAACTTCCATTAAACAGAAGCCTGATGATGGCAGATTCCTGCTGAAATGTTGCTACAGACTTTAACAGCCGTACAATGAGCTAGGCAACTTTTAACAGAACTCCAATGACGTGGGATCTATACCCGAAGGAAGCTAATAAAGCAACATGTAAGAACCCGCAGAGAGGACTTAAAATAAACATGTTCTACACACAACACACACACAGCACAGGAGGTAGAGTGGAAGCGCATAGTAGAGTTCCCGACAAAGTTAAGTTCGAAAACACACAGCAGAGACCACACACACACACATATATATATATATATATATACACACACAAACACACACATACATACAAATAGGTAGATAGTTAACAACAATAGGAACAGTCAATGTCACAACATTGTAAAGGTTGTATTTGTGGTTTTGTTGTGGTTTTTTGTATTTATGTTTTTAACTGTGTCGAATTCAATAGAAATGTATTTTTTAAAAAATAAAAAAAATCTCTCTTTGAGATGTCAGGAACAAATTATCACTTTACAGCATTTAAAAAAGTTTAAAAAGTTAAAAGATTTCTCTGGTACCATCAACCAGGGGTGGGATTCAAATTGTTTTACCATGAGTTCGGTGGGCATGGCTTGGTGGTTTATTTGCTTCAGGCATGAATTTTTTTCCCTCCGCTCAACTGATCATCGGAAGTTGTTTTACTACTGCTTTGGCTGAACCGGTCGAACCAGTCGCATACCACCACTGCCATCAATCTGGGGGCAGGGGGATATGATTGTAAGCTCCCTTAGAATATTTTAGTGCAGTCTTTCCCAAAGGTGTTTTTTTCCAAAAGGTAACTGGACTTTCTTGGTTATTTTCCCTTGAAGACGTTTCGCTCCTCATCCAACTGAGAAGCTTCTTCATAACTGAAGAAGCTCCTGAGATGAGAAGCGAAACGTCTTCAAAGAAAAAAAAACCAAGGAATTCCAGTTGCCTTTTTGAGAAAAAACCTTTGAGACAACTCTGACCTCGATGACTGAGAACATAGACACACAGTATTTTCTCTTTATAGTTAACTCTTTATAGACAGGCGTTGCCGTAGAAATTGTATCACCTGTGTGACGGTGAAGTACTGTACAATCACATTATTAATAACAATGGCAAAGAAAAGGCTAGTTTGGTGTAGTGATTTCAGCATCAGTTTTGGGAAAGTAAGGTCATCAAGACATTTAGGAAGATCTTTGAAGTTTTCAGCACAGACAAAACTAACCTGAGCTGTCAACATTTGGGGGGGGGGGGTTCCTCATTTTACACAAACCTGCCCAAGAAACTGTTCATCTTTTGCAAGAAAACAGTCTCCCATTTATTTGACATAATGCTGTCAAACAAGCCATATGTGAGCCCCAAGGAAGTTAGCCCTGGGGAAAAAATATGTCTCAGTTTCTGTGCAGAAAAACAAACATTAAAAGAATTTAAGATGTAAAACAATCTTTTATTTTTGAGGGGACGTGCCCCTGTGTGCCACAGTAGATGGAACATGAAAGACATTCTCAGAAACTGCCAACTGCCAAGAAAAACAAATCAGGTATTTTCTTTTACGTACACCGAGAGCTTATGCACCAAAGACAAATTCCTTGTGTGTCCAATCACACTTGGCCAAAAAAGAATTCTATTCTAAATCACAACATTTTAATTTTTTCATCATAATACAAATAAGCCATTGCTGTGATTTATCAGTCTAATAATCGGTAAAACCCAAAATCAAAATTTCACTCTTTTCCACCCCAAGCACAAAGTTCAGAAACAGTTTCCATCATCGGTTATTCTCTCCTAAGGAGATCAGCTCTTTTCGGCCTTGATAAAATATAGAATATTTCTTCCCTGGGGGAAAAATAGAAGCAGGGTTTAGGATTGTGATGGCGAACGTAGGGCACACGTGCCACAGGTACCACAGAGAGCCATTTGTGTGGGGACGTGAGTCCCAGGCAAACTTACCTCATTGCGCATGTGCACGCCTCCCAGCTGATTTTTGGGCCTTTTTTGGCCTGCCAGAGGCTTGAGGGAAGCCTCTGCAAGGTTTGCAAGCCGAAAAATAGGTCCGTTTCATCACTTCCTGTATTTCCAGAAATACCAGAAGTGACGAAATGGGCCCATTTTTCAGCCTGCAAAGCCTGCAGAGGCTTCCCTTAAACGAAAAAGACCTCAAACGGGATAAAAATCAGCAGGGAGGCGTAATGTAGGTAAGGGTGGGGGGAAATGCGCATGCACGCTCAGGGGGCATGTGCGCATTGTCTTCTGGGTGTTGTCATGTGATCGCGCGCACACAAGCGTGCATGCAATTTTGGGCAAAAGAACCCGGAAAGGTTAGTCACCACTGGTTTAGGATTTCAGAAAGCCCAATGCTTTGAAAACCATGATGTCCTTTATACCTCCCAAGCTAGCATCTCATGCACAGTCCAGATTGAACAGTGACTCACTAAGCAGCTCCTTATTTTCCTGACTTGTATTATCAGGATAATAGACATCTGCTAGCAGGGATGAGTTCTTGGCGTGATGCATCCAAGCCGGAATGGGATTGAACAATGCCAGGCGTGTATTTGGGTAGGGAGGGAGGGAAATGTGTTGGCAGGGAAGGGGGGGGGAGAACTCAATTAAGTCCCCCCTGCTGAAAAACTTCGAAGAACACCTAATTTTGTACTGGGAATTGGCAACAGCGTTTCTCCAAAAAGAAAAAAGAAGAAAAATAAGATGACATATTGATATTAGCAGATGTAAAAATAGAGGCCTGGGGATAAAAATCTTGCATCAACTCACAGGACGATGACAGCTTTTAATTAAGGGGCTATAAATCTCACAGCGTTTAACCATTCCAAGCTGTAGTAAGGCTACTGTTTGAAAAACACCTATTTGGCCAAACGGGGGAACCGAATAGCAAAATATTGTGGTACCTACTGGGCTTCTTGTCCCAGCGAGCATTAGAAGAATGGAGCAAACCCTGCTGCCTTCTAGCACTGATGATGTTACCTAGTTGGGTAATGAAATGTCTGCAAGAAAACAACATTTAGGAATTGCTGGGAAATATACGCCAGTTACTTGCTACTCTGTGTTCTGTGTATACAGACGCTCTTAAAATGAGTCCTTGGTGTACTCTGAGCTTGGTTGTTTCTTGGCAGATGTCTCACTACCCAAAGTACTGATGATGATGTTACCTAGTTGGGTAATGAATTGTCTGCAAGAAAACCACCAAGCTCAGAGAGCACAAAGGACCCCATAGACCTCCTCCTCCTCCTCTCTACAAAACCCCCTCTCCTTCTAGCACTGCAGATGCTACCTAGTTGGGTAATGAAACATCTGCAAAAAGACCCACCAAGGACTCCTCACTTCAACCTTGAGCCTCAAATATTCTCCTTTATTGGAAGTCTTAAAATGACAGTTGTTTTTCTGCTTTTCCTGTTAAGGGAAGCAAAGCGGGATTTGGGGGGGAGCAGCACAAACAGACTAAACATACCACCGGGAGGAGAAGTCCGAAGGAGCACAAAGGAAGCGCCAAAGGTGTTAACCATGTATTAACACAGCCATAAAGATACCGGCGTTTGACAGTGCCTGCCTTGTTTATGACCCTCTCTCCTCAAATCCATCTTCGGAGGGAATTCTGCAAAGTCAGGCACGAGGCATCAATCAAGCCCCCTTCTTCCCTGCTAAACCCCCCTCCCCACCCAATCCACAGCCACCTGCCACTCTCCCGGCTCTGTCTGCCTCTCCCCCGGAGCTGCCGGTCCACAGACTGTCTGCGTTCTCGTTCATTCCCAAGTGCAGACCACGGGCACAGTCGCCACACAGGGTTTACGAAGACGTTACGTTTTCTCATGACTGGGTGGTTGGGTGGGGGGGGGTGTCTCTACCTCCCTCAGAATAGGACAGGGGAAGAGCTGCCGGGCTCCCAGTGCGAGATGAAGGGAGGGAGGGCGGAAGAAAGGAAAAAAGGGAGGGAGGGACAGAAGGAGGGAGGGACAGAGGAAGGAAGGAGACAGAAGAAGGAGGGGGGAGGGGGAGGGAAAGAGGAAGGGAGGAGAGAGGGAGGGTCAGAAGAAGGAAGTAAAGAGGGAAGGAAGAAGGAAGAGAAAGTGAAAGGAAGGAAGGGACAGAAGAAGGAAGGAAGGAGGGAGAGAGAAGAAGGAGGGATGGGAGGGAGGGGCAGGGAAAAAGGAGGGAAGGAGGGAGGAAGGGAAAGAGGAAGAAGGANCAGGGAAAAAGGAGGGAAGGAGGGAGGAAGGGAAAGAGGAAGGAAGGAGGCAGAAGAAAGAAGGAAGGAAGGAAAGAGGGACAAAAGAGGGAGGGAGGGAGGGGGAGGAAGGGAGGGAAAGAGGAAGGAGGGAGGGAAGGGAGGAGCCAGGGTGGTGTGCATTGGGGGCAACAGGCTGATTCTGTAAACCACTCAGAGAGGCCTATAAAAGCAGTGTAAAGCGCTAGATAAGTCTCAGGGCTACGGCTAGAAAATACTTTCTCATCCAATTCCCAAAAGCTTGTCAACAACTGGAAGCCCATCCAAGGTAACGGAAATGGGTTGGGCAGTCAAGGCCCGCAACATGTGCTGCAGAACGGCCGGCCGGCCGTCGTGTCCTTCCTCCCTTCAGGCACTCCTCGACTCACAACACTTCACGGACGAAACCTTTGCAGGAAGCAAAGTAATTCGATAGGTTTTGAGTCTCTCCTGGGAGCTCTGTGAACTCTGGTTGGGGGTTTTTTGGTACTTCGGTTATAATTATTTGGATACTTCTGTTTTTGGCAACATTCCATAGCACTGAAAGGGGTGTGCTTATCTTGGGGAACTATTTTTATAATTACTTCTGGCTGGGAATGAAAGTAATTCCCAGCGTTGCAATAAAATAGGTTTTGCTTTTAAAACAAGTTTGTGTTGAATTCCGTTTGATGAAGCCTGGGTCAGAACAATAACCCCTGGGGACAAAAGCTAATCAGACAGGCCACTTGATGTCTAAGGAGATCCTCAGTCAACCAGATCATGGTTGTCCCAAAGGTAACTAAGACTTTTCTTCGATTCTTTTCCCCTTGAAAATAATGTTAGTTTAAATCATTTTATTAAATATTTGGATTTCTTTTTCCTTTTTGTAGTCCCCATTTATTTGGATTGTTCAGTGTCTTAAAACTGATGTTTGTTTCTGAATTTATTTTAGACACCAGGCTTTGCATTTTCTAAATCCAGATAAAACCAAAGTCAATCAAAATATAAGCCCCCCCCCAACCTTACAACTGGAACCAATCATGAAACCATCCCCGTCTTTTAAATTAATTAGGAAAAAAATGTAATTTTCAGTTACAATTTACACCTATTCTTTGTATTATACACACCAGCAAGAAAAGAAAACACTGCTGAGTAGTTATCGTTAATACGAATTAAAACCCTGAGCTTTGCTCAGATCAAAAATCCAATTTTATAGCGCGGGGAATAAAAAACAACAACACAGCAGAAATATTTTAAAAAGTCGATTGTTGAAGGTCAAGAAAGTGGCAGCCCCTTTTTCTGAGAAGGCTCTGTAGCCCTGATTTTTTTCCCCCCAAATCAGGAGAAGAACCCCCGCCAACTATTTCTCCTTTAATTCTCTTGCTTGGAGACGGCTCTTGGTCATGCAAAAGACATCTTGCTTCGAAAGGCCTGGCTGGGAGCCCAGGGAATGCTGGATGAGCCTCCACAGCCTGCTTTGGCAAGCAGGAAAAAAATAAATAAAAATCAACTCTCCAAAATCCTTGCATTGCAAAAGAGATCCTTGAAGTTGAATTCTTGGATTCGCAGGTATTGACATGTAGGTTAAATACCTGCTAGTAGTTTGAATGCGACAGTTCCAATGGAGAAAAAGTAGGGGAAACCAAAGGGAGGGTTTTGTAATACGGGCAGAAGAGAATATTTGCTGCTGCTCGGGGTTGAACTGCGGAGTCCTCGGTGTTCTCTTGAGCTTGGGGGAGGGGAGGTTCCTTGCACACGTTTTATGACTCAACTAGGAAACCATTGATTCTTTTTATTTTTCTTATATGTACCCATTTCATGTATTCATAAATATGTTTATACTTATACCTATTATCTTGTAAGCGATTGACAAATAAAATAAAATAAATAAACAGTGCTAGAAGGGAGTGGGGTTTGTGGAGGAGGAGGAAGAAGAGGAAGAGGAAGAAGAAGGAGAGGAGGAAGAGAAGAAGAAAAAGAAGGAAGAAGAGGAGGAGGAAGAAGAGGAAGAAGGAGAGGAGGAGAAGTGGAGGAGGAGGAATAGAAGGAGAAGGAAGAAGAAAAAGAATAGAAGAAGGAAAGGAGGAGGAAGAAGAGGAAGAGGAAGAGGAGGAGGAGAGGACTGTGAGGTCCTCGGTGTTCTCTGCGTTTGGTTGTTTTCTTAGAGTTTCTTACAGTTGGTTTCATGACCCAACTAGGGAACATCTTCAGTGCTAGAAGGGTGTGGGGTTTGTGGGGGGGGAGGAGGAGGAGAACGATGACAATAACTTGGGGGGGCCTTTGGGACAACTGTGGATAATATGGACATCACCAACCAAGAAGCCCAGGGCTCTGAGTTCAAATGGGGAAGGAATATCAGTGGTTGGAGACTGGAGAAGAGAACAAGAATGTTCCTGGGCCACGAATTAAAATTCATCTCTGCCATCCTGGCTGTCGCTCCAGGTGCTTTAATTTAATGGGATTTAAAGGGAAGCAAAGATTTATTCTGCAGCATCTCGACTGGTATTAAGTTCAAGTAGAGAAATCTGTTCAAATAAGTCTCCTCCGTTTTTTTTTAAATTTATTTTCTTTCATGCCCAGATGAAAAGGATATTTATCTCCAGAAGAACTTTAAAGCAAGTGGTTCCAGATAGAGGGCAGCTCAGAAAAGAGCACTAATGAATCCCAACATCTTTCGTGAAGCTCTCGCAATTCAACTACAAAGCTTGCCAAGCCTTTAATTTTCAGTCCTTTGTTCTTGAAAAATGTAACTTTTAAATGGAAATCTCTTTTTTATGTGCGTGCGTGTGTGTTTATAAAAGCATATATATATATATATATTTATATATATATATTATATAAGAATTTGCCGAAACATTGTTACAACTTTTAAAAGCACTACAATGACGTGGGATAATATCCGAAGGAAGCTAACACACATAATATAATATATTAAAATTAATGGGTTTTGTGTGGTATGTATATATATATATGTGTGTGTGTATATATATATATGTGTAATATATATATATTTATTACAAACTCAATACAGAAGGCCTGCAATGATGGCAGATGGGTTTCTGCTGAAACGTGCTACAACCTTTAACAGAACTACAATTGACGTGGGATTAATACAGAGAAGCTAAACAGCACAATGTAAAGTACCCGCGGACAGCTTAAAATCAAAATTAAATATTATATACATATATATATATATATTATATATATATATATATATATATATATTATATTTACTATATATATATATATATATATATATAGTGTGTGTGTGTGTGTGTGCATGCTTTTATAAATGCACACACACATAAAAAAGAGATTTCCATACATATATTTCAAACTTGAAATTTGGCACATAAGTTCCTCTTGGCTGCTAGGGGTTCACTAAGAAAGGATTTTTCTAAATGGCCATCAGAGCATTAGGATTTCCTATATTATTATTATTAACAAGCTCTGATGCTAAGGATTTCTACTCCCCCTCCCCACCTTAAAAGAAGAAATATCTTCCAACTGCAAAACACAAGCAGAGGAGAGGAGTTTCAGTTTCAGTTTCAGGGCACCAAGCAGCTTTAGTATAGCACAGTTGAGCTAAGCCACGCCCAGGCTCCTTGCTGTCCTCCTTGCTCACATAGGAAATATTGTTTCAGTTTCCAAACAGCCCTCAACTCTCTCATTTCAAAGAGAAAATAAAATTTGATCATATTTTATTTATCTATATATATTAAATGATTGCATTTTATTCCAATTTCATTTTAAACTGTATTATATTCCAATTTCATTTTAAACTGTACTTTATTCCAATTCCATTTGAAACCATTTTTATCAGATTTTAGGAATAATTTGTGCCTGTCACTCTGCCCTTTGATGTGACCAACTTGACAAGTGCAATGATTTCCTTAATGATGGGTGGCAAGGAAATTCATCAAATGAGGCTCAAAAAACTCAAACAATCGTTTTCATTAAGCCACAGAAGTAATTTTTGGGTTCAGTTGTGGTCGTTAACTTGAGGATTCCCTGTATTCCATTGCAGACTCCCAAAAAAGAAACCTCAGTAATCGTTACCTTTTCAGTTTCATGTAACTTTCGTTGGCGGCTGGCCGACATTCTGCCCGTTGCACCACGATTCCTTCCAGGGACAATTTTTCTGGAATGGAAGGAGACCCAAATTAGCACCGAGACCCACCAAAAAAAAACCCCCAAACAGAAAAAAGACACTTTCGGTTTTGGAAAATACAAGAAGTCCTCAACTTACAATAGCTCATTTAGTGACCATTCAAAGTTATGCTGTCACTGGAAAAAAATGACTTATGAATATTTTTCACATGTATGTGTCAGCGTTCCAGAAAACCTCCACTTCAACAAATACCTTTGAGAAGACATCCTCTCTGAAATCTTTTTTATTAGAGTAGTAAACAGTCATGCCCCTGTCAGAATCTGACTTGGAGGAGGAAGCTGACAGGGAGTGGGAATATGGCTCTGCTGGCTGTGGAGGAAACTGGGGAAGGGTACAGTCCAGCTGGGCACAGCAGGGAAGAGGTAGAGCAAGGGAGAGGGAATTCAGAGGAAGACCCAGGACCACCCCCTTTTCATCCTAGGGCATGCAGGAAGGAATGGAGAAGGGAGCAACATGACTTGCATGGCTTATGGGGGAGGAAACAGCCCTGATTCCCTTCATTAGCTGCATCTGGAAACACAGTGCATAAAAAGGAAAGCTGCATACAGCAACTTGTTGGAAGCAAATCATGAGTTATCTGGTATCGTTGAGGCTTATCTGTATTCCTAGCTTCTTCACAACTGTGTGAGTTTTGCTATGCTTTCAAGTCTGCAATTCCTTCTCCTGCCCCATCAAGTTAATTACTCCAGTTTGGTTTGTTTGGATTTTAAGTTACAGTTTGTGTGTACCTTGTTTTGGACTGAATTTTCTACAGTTAAAGGTTGTTCCTGGCAGAGTTTTTCTCTAGCCGAAGGTAACCTGGGCATTGGGGGCAAAGTTGGAGATAATAAAGGGACTCCTACTGATTATCTGACTGGGTTGCCTTTGTGCCAGGCCCCAGGTCATCACATAAACTGGCACATCTGTGAAATCCCGAATCTGAAAGTTCCAGGTTTCCTTGCAATAAGTAAAAAATTACAAATCCACCCCCAGAACCCATCATGGCATCACATGCCCCAATCACCATCCATCCCAACTTGAGACATCCCCTCACTCAGGTGCAGAAACAACCTGACCTTGACTTAGAAAAAGAATGCTATTTTGTCTAACCACGTACACTCCAAGAAATTCCCCCCTCCCATTTTCCCAGACTCGGGAATGTGGCAGCGTGGAACTATCTGGTGCTAATATGGCCTCCAAAGCTGTTGGAGTCCATGCTCGTTAGCTAATGCTCGTTGCAGTATATTCTGAGATCATGTGATTTACATTCAGACGCTCAGCAACTGATTTATGTTTATGATGGTTGCAACATTCCTGGGGTCACGTGATACACTTTTGCGACCTTCTGATGGGCAACATTCAATTCTCGAACATAGCTCATCTGTTTGGACTCCGCACTGTATAATGGACATTAAAAGATATTTCATGAGAAGAGTCCTCCACTCTTCTGCTTGCAACAGAATACCTTAGACCAGTGGTTGCCAACCAGTGGGCCAGGGACCACTGGTGGTCCGTGAGAAAATTTTGGTAGCCCACAGAGAAATGTCCCCCCAAAGCAATTAATCCAGGCTGCGGGGGAACACAAGGCTGCGCCACCCACCTGGTCCATGGGAACACAAGGCTTGCATTGCTTGCATTGCGAAAACACAAAATAGCAAGGGGATGGGAGAAGGGGGAGGAACTTGCCCCAGCACCTGGAGGGCTTTGCTTCTTTCCGCTTCTTTCTTCTTTCTGCTTTTGGCTGCCGCAAGGAAGCAGCAAAAGTTTTCTTTCTCTCCCCCAAATCTGCCAGAAATTGAGCCTTTTGGACCTTGCAAGGCCTCCTGCTCCAAGAGGCTGTGCCGGAAAAGACTCATTTCTGGTGGAGTTTGGGGAGAGAAAGAAAGACTTCTGGCTGCTTCTGCCTGCTTTCCTCAGGAGCCAAAAGTCTCTCCTCTCTCTCTCCTCCTGAGAACAGAGCTGGAGATGGGAATCCTGCGATCACAAATCAAGGAACAATTGGATTGGTAGGAAAATAGGGTGGGGAATTTCCTGCAACTTTTTTGGGGGGATTTTCCCAGAGTCTGGTCCGCAGGATTTAAAATTATGAGTAGTTCTAAAGGCCTGTATTATTGGTCCCTGAGGTCCCAAAAGGTTGCAGACCCCTGCTTATGCCACCAAACTTGAAATTTTAGGCTTATACAAAACTAGAACTATGCACTGCGGTACCAACCTAAGCGTTAGTACATAAAATTATCCATTTTGAAATGTCACCTACTCAATGACTACTTCAGCTTCAACACAACAATAAAGAGCACACAATAACTGTGTTTTCTCATCCATTATAGGCCGGGCCTTATTTTTTTTTGACCCCCGAAAAAAACGGCTAGGCCGTCTTTTCGGGGTGACTTTAATTCTCCCCCTTGCTCTCGGGTGAGGTGGGCGGCGACAGCTTTGGAATGTTCGGGAGACTTCCACCCACCCTTGCTTTTCCTTCTCCCTTGCCTGCCTTGGCGTTAGGAGGAACGCCGCGGCATTTGGTGCAGCACAATGCGGCCAGTCAGAGGCTTCCTCCCTGCAAACCAGAGCCCTGAGAGAGACACTTGACTTCAGGCCTCCGTCGCCGCGTTCCAGGGAAGGCACTCACCCGAGAGGATCTCCCATCTCTCTCTCTCTCCTCTCTCTGGCAAGATCAATGTCAGCCACTGCAGCTGAGGAGGAAGGAGGACTGCAGCCGGTTCCATCTGCGTTGCTGGAGGTGAGGAAGCAAATGCGTTGCACTGCAAGCGAGGCGCTGCTCCGCCGCGGCGAGATTTGGGAACGAGGGGCAGAGAAGGCACACAACACAACAGCGGCTCACTTCTGCTCTGTCCAGGCCTGCCACGGCTCTGGCGCGGCCTGGCAGGATGAGCGGGGGTCTGGTGGAAAGGCAGCTCACTGCCCTTGGTGAGAGCTCTGCCCGCCGGGAAGAGGGCCCGCCTATCAGCTAGCCTGGGGCGGCCCAGCCGCAGCTGGATGGTTCCCTCTGGACTCCAACTTCCCCCTGATACCTCCAAGCTCAAACAACCCCAACAGGCACCCAGATGAAACCCGCTTCCTAAAGACAATAGCCATCCTTTTACGCGAAGCCAAGCTGCACTTGAAGTCTCCAACACAGGAACAGAGTGTTGCCACGCCATCAAAGCCACAAAAACAGACAGAAGAAATCAGAAACACCAATCAAGCAAACTCCAGACCAAATAAACAAGCAAGACTCGTCAAAACCAAACAGGATGAAGAAAAAAGCAATTCTGGCTCAACAAGTAGGCTAGACTCAAATTAAAAAAACTAACGGCTGTGATAGCCTGGCCCAAGACAAACTCCATACAGAAGCTGATTGATGGCAGATTGCAAGATTCTGCTGAAAACTTGCTACAACTTTAAAGCACAACTACAATGACGTGGGATATACCTGAAGGAGTCTGAAATAAATTAAATATAATATGTATGTTTGTATGTATTTATGTATGTATGTAATGTGTGTGTGTGTGTTGCTGTTCAGCTTCCTTCGGGTATTAATCCCACGTCATTGTAGTGCTTTTAAAAGTTGTAGCAACGTTTCAGCAGATCTCAATCGCCATCATCAGGCTTTCTGTATGGGTATGGACCCCACATACAAACTGTATGGACCCACATACAAACTCCATACAGAAGCCTGATGATGGCAGATGAAGATTCTGCTGAAACGTTGATGCTACAACTTTAAAAAGCACTACAAGACGTGGATTTAATACCCGATAAAGAAGCTGAACACAACATGTACAGTACCCGCGAAAACTTAAAAAAACTATAGTATATATAATATGTGTGTGTGTGTGTGTGTGTGTGTGTGTGTGCGCGCGTTGTCGTGGATGGATCTTTGGTTATTCGGGTTTTCTCCCGCGTAAATTTGGAAGTATCTAAGCAACGTTTGATTGAAAGTCTCATTCCATCATCTTCAGGCTTGGTTCTTCAAGCTCTGTGCTTTCAGAGTAATGTGAGCTCTTGCTGCTGCTTCTTCCTTTTAACTGCTAGTGGGGGTGTGGACTGATTTGGGTGGGGCTATGGCTGTGTTCTGATTGGTAGGGGGGTTGGCTGTGTTCTGATTGGCTGGGGGTTGTGTTTGTTATGGTGGGGCTGGTTGTGCTATGGTAACAAATACCCGCGAAAACCTCAGAAAACATATATACATACATATACATAAACATACATACATACATACAACATACATACATACTACATTAATATATAATATAACTGAATATTATATTCTTGAGGTTTTCGTGGTATTTGTATGTTTGGATCTTTGGTTATTCGGGTTTTCTCCCGCACAAAATTGGAAGTATCTAGGCGATACTTTCGGGCTTGTTTCTGCGGCTCTATGCCTTCTCAGAGGTATTGTGAGCTTGCCAAGCTACATTCTCTGAGAAGCAACAGAGCCGAAGAAACAAGCCTAATGAATGATGATATGAAGACTTCATCGAAACGTCACCTAGAAACACTTCCAATTTTATGCGGGAGAAAACCCACATAACCAAAGATCCATATCTAGATATAGATATAGATATAGATATATGCTGTTTAGCTTCCTTCGGGTATTATCCCACGACATTGTAGTTGTGCTTTTAAAATAGTTGTGCTTTTAAACTACAATGACGTGGGATAATACCCGAAGGAAGCTGAACAGCATACATGTCTGAATCCTTCCCCTCCTCTCAAGAGATCTCAGCCATCTATTTTCCTTCTGTCTTACACCTTGGTGCCAAATGTTTGCATTTTGAAAACTCAGCCATTAAAGCAATTAACAAACTGAAGCGACTCACAATGTCTTCTCTCACCTTTCTCCAAACCCAAACCAACCAGTCCTCACTTATCCATAGAAACAGCAATCCCATTTGGGCTGAACCTACACCCATCCGTCAAACATCTCCCCGTTAATCAAATTTTGCAGTAAAGTCCTTTCTTCCCCCCCCCCATTGCAATTTGCAGGCAAAGCGTGTCTTTCTATCATGAATAACACCCCCGGATGCTCCTGTTCTCAGGCTATTGAAAAGCCAATTTCAATCCGAGGAATCCTGAATAAAATCCACACTGACTGGGGAGGATTTTGAAGCAGGACTGCTAGATTTCAACCTTTTCATTGCTGCCTTTGTGTACGAAGACGCCCAGCCAAACACAGAGATTTGCAAAGCTCTGAAAAACCAAGTCCATCTTCTTAAGGGTTGTTTTGTTGTTGCTGTTGTTTTTTCCCCCAGAAGGTTTATGAATCCCTTATTCAAAAAGGCATCTTGGAAAGCTGTTGCACAACACAGAATGAAATTTCAGGCGTGCTCTTTTCTTTCCCCCTTTCCCAAATCTGGGTTCCATCCTTAAGGTGGGCATTGTGGGCATGCCACTTTCTTACTCCCAGCGCCCCCAGGGGAAAAAAAAAACTCTCTTTATAATTCTGGGGACTTCAAAGGGAAAAGAAAAGCCCACTCCCCCCCACCCCCAACAAGCATCTTCTCACCCTCACATGGTTAAATGCAAATTCAGCTTTCCAGACCGGCTCCTAGGAACAACGCAGCACATACACACAGACAAACACACACATACACACACACATACACACACGCGCGGTTCCTACGCCACCTACTGCAAAACTGTGCTTGAGAAGCTCATACACGGCTTAGTGCACTTCCTCGCCAGTGTGCTTCCTCCCTGAGGCTGAATCGAGGGGTTTTTGGAAAGAGATCTACCTCTCTCGCACCAAGCCAGAGAGAGAGAGAGAGAGGGGAGGGGGAGCAAGGTGAGAGGGACAGGTGGCCCATCCTAACCACCATCGGCGCACCCCACCAAACCAACTCGGGGGGGGGGCAAGATGGAGAAGGAGAAGAAAGGCAGCGCATCGTCAGAAGAAAAGGACCAAGGCAAGCATCCCAACATGTCTCTGGTGACTCTCAACATTGGTGGCTACCTCTACGTTACTCAGAGGCAAACTCTCACCAAATACGCCGACTCCTTTCTGGAAAGAGTTGTCAACGGGAAAACCCTTTGCCCGTCTGACGCCGAGGGCCACTTCTTCATCGACAGGGATGGTCTCCTCTTTAGGCACGTTCTGAACTTCCTGAGGAACGGAGAGCTGCTTCTCCCCGAGGGCTTCAAGGAAAACCAACTTCTGGCCCAGGAGGCTGAATTCTTCCAGCTTCCCCTCCTGGGCGAGGCGGTGAAAGCCAGGTGGGAGAAGGAGCAGCTGGCCTCCCGAGAGGCCACCTTCCTGGAGATCACCGACAGCCATGACCGTGCCCAGGGCCTCCGGATTTTTTGCAACGCCCCCGACTTCATCACCAAAATCAAATCCCGCATCGTGCTGGTCTCCAAGAGCCGGCTGGACGGTTTCCCCGAAGAGTTTTCTGTCTCTTCCAACATCATTCAGTTTAAGTACTTCATCAAGTCGGAGAACGGGACGCGGCTGGTCTTGAAGGAGGACAACACCTTCGTCTGCACCTTGGAGACACTCAAGTTCGAAGCCATCATGATGGCCCTCAAGTGCGGCTTCCGCCTGCTGACAAGCCTGGATTGCTCAAAAGGCTCAATTGTTCAGAGCGATGCCCTTCATTTCATCAAGTGATTGATTTCTCCTCCTCCTCCTCCACCTCAGCCTGGACCACGAGCATGCAGCCTNTCTCCTCCTCCTCCTCCTCCTCAGCCTGGACCACGAGCATGCAGCCTGCAAACTTCCAAACGTCCTCGTCACAAAACGACTTCTCCCAGAGCATTTGCTGCTCATGAATTCCATAAGAACTTATGGTATGTACAATTGTAAGCAAAAAGAAAGAAAAGAAAGAAAATCCACCTGCGAGTTTGTCGTTTCCATTTTAATCACAACCGCCATAATAATAATAATAATAATAATAATAATAATAATAATAATAATAATAATAATAATAATAATAATAATAATAATAATAATAATAATAATAATAATAATAATAATAATAATAGGTGTTTTTTAGATGTGATGGAAATCGAAGTGAATGCTGTGAAGCTCTCTCTGTCTGTTGTTTGCTCAGGGGTTCTGCTTTTCTCACCCAGAGCCTCGGGAATGGAACAGGCTGGTCTGCATTTCAATGTGGCCAAAGCGCATGGCTTCCTGCTCAAGAATGATTTTTAAAAATGCTTTTTTTTCTTTGCTTTCTGACGTTATTTATCTCCCTGGGTTTGGTGCTGGTTCAAGAGAAAAATGGTTTGGTTTTGCACTGGTTGAAATGTTAAAATGTGCAGAGTGGTTGCAGGAATTGGGAATGTCTAGTCTGGTGAGAAGAAGGACTGGGGGGGGGGGGAACAGATAATCAGAATTGGAAGGGATCTTGTAGGTCATCTAGTCCACCCCACCCCCCCAAGCGGGAGACCCTACACCATTTCTGACAAAGGGGATATGAGTCCAGTCTTCCAGTATTTGAGGGGCCGGCACAAAGAGAGAGGAGTCCACTTATTCTCCAAAGTATGTGAAGGCAGGATAAGAAGCAACAGATGGAAACTAACTAAAGAGAGAACCAACCTAGGAGTAATTTCCTGACAGTTAGACAATTAACCAGTGGAACAACTTGCCTTCAGAAGCTGTAGGTCATCCAATACTGGAGGTTTTGAAGAAGAGATTGGATAACCATTTGTCTCAAATAATATAGGGTCTCCTGCTTGAACGGGGGGGTTGGACTAGAAGACCACTGAGGTCTCTTCCCACTCTGCTATTCTGTAAATCATGCTGCACAATCTAAAATACAGTGAGATTGAAAATTGTACACAGACATCCAATTTAATGAGCAATGCAGAAAAGGCCACATCATGTATAGTTGAGGATGTTATATGATAACTATCAAAACAGGAGGAGGAAAGAAAAGGGGAAAAAAAACCATCTAACCTCTTATTAATTTTGATATTTTAGAGAACAATTTCGACAGCACGCCGAGACAAAACTGTTCAGAATTCCAGAAAAGGAGACTTCGATACCCATCATCTTTTACATTAAAAAAAAAACTGTATATCTTTTAGAAAATACACACATCCGTGGCAAAATAAGGGGAGGGAGGGAAATTTAGTGAACCCTCCAGAGGAGACAACTACCTATAGTAAGATGTGAGGTACATATCATATCACACTTCTAGAGTATCAAAGAAGACAAGTAGACTTTTAATTACATGTAGCCCAAGAGGCTGATAAGAAGGTATGAATGAGCTTCGGAGTTTGTTTCCCGTCATAACTTCATTCCCTTTCTTAAAAACCTCAAGGTTTTCTGTCCAAATTTAACAGAAATGAAATCTTCTGGGTTTTTTTTTTGTTTTTTGTTTTACCAACAGGGAAACACAGAGCTAAATGTTATCCTAGTCGACGTTGCTTTCCATTTACTATGACTTGCAATTATTTCTATCAGGTGTTTTCCGGAGTTCAATTCGCTCCAGGGCAGCTTAAGAGTAATCTGCTAATATATTAAATTTGCTCACGTTATCAGCAAGTTTTTTTTTTTTCAAAAAAAATAAATAAATCTGGATTCTTTCTGTAAGATGGGCTGTGGTTAGGGTGTCAGGAGATGGGTGGGGGAAATCCCAAATTATTTTCTCACCTGCGTCCTTTTTCTACAGTCCCCATCTCACAACAAAGGAGTAACACTTTTGTGGTGTGGAGACAATAATTCGGTCCTCAACACCAATAAGACCAAGAAGCTGATAGTGGATTATAGAAGGAACAGATCAGACCTCCAGTCCTTGCTTATCAATGGAGACGGAGGGGAGCAAGTGGCCAGTTTTAGGTTTCTGGGTGTTACCCTAAAAGAGGGACCTTGGCCTGGGTGCCCACATTGCAGGACTGTCAAATAAAGGCGCCAGGCAGAGATGATGCTACCTGAGGCTTCCTCAAGGAAGCAACCAACTAAATGCAAAAACTGCCTGTGACACCTTCTAAACCGCTGCACCATAAGAGAGCATCTTAAACTTACTACACCTGTGTAGGGCTTTGCCACTTGCACAGGGGCAGATGGGAAAGCACTCAGACCGAGTTTTAATGTTGTCAGGATGCCTGGGCTTCCCCTCTCCCGCGTCTTTGGAAGAGCTTTAAGGCCCCGCTGCCTTAAGGAAGTTCATCTCACCCTGGGCAGCCTTTTCTTTTTGACTATTACCAATCTGGCAGGTCGGTACAGGACATATCATAAAAACAAGGACAAAACAGCTGAAAAACAGCTGCTATCCCAGGTTGGGTCAGAGCTTGCTGAATTCTACTGTGTCGTGCAATTTTATTCATGCAATATCAGGGATTTTCAGGTCCATTGAACAGAATGTGAAGGAGGTGTGTTTTGTGTTTATTTTATAGCCATAATTGTGCAATGAGGATGGGCATTTCATTTTGTTGTAACGATGTTGCAAGGACAATAAAGGGAAACTAAACTGTGGGGAGACGGAGCACACCAAAATTTTTGAGGCTCGAAATGATAGTTAATCAGCTGCAAAATGTAAGGCATCTGTTTGCTTCACTACTTTGGCAAAGAAATACCTACGAAACGGAAGAAGGGGGGGTTACCTCTTTTGCAGCGCCTAAATAGCTGGCCCACCCATAAAAATGAATTTAGGAAACTAAACGAAACGAAAACACAATGACACGCGACCAATGGCTCCTGCAACTGGGGAGAGGAGGAGAAGCAGTGGTGACAAGTGGGTTTGTGAACCCTTTGCTGAAAAGGACCAGGTGTGGCTTATTCCCCTGGCAGCTGCCCACTGAATCAAGATGGCATCATTCACCTGTTCTACAGGAAGTCCTCGACTTACAACTACAAACAGGAGCTCAAAACTGATGTTTGCTAAGTGAGAAGATGTTTTAAAGCAGGGTTTCCGCCTCATTTTACAGACCCCTTTGCCTGGCCACGTTTGGTTAAGTGAAATCACCAACGTGGTGAATTAGTCACACGGTCCGTTAAGTGAATCTTGGATTTCCCCTGTTGGCGTTTGCTGGTCAGAAGGTCACAAAAGGGATCATGTGACCCCCGGGGATCTGCATACCATCAATAAGTACCAGTCCAGTTGCCCAGCGTTCCTGAAATTTTGATCAGGTAACTGTCATCCCTTGCTGGGAGTTGATTCGAGGGGGAGCCTTGGAGCAGCTGACAGGGAAGTGGGAGTGCAGCTCTGGTGCTGTGAGGAAACTGGGGGGGAAAAGGGGCACAGTCCAGCGTGGGCTCCAGGGAAGACCGCAGGTGCCACCCCCTCTTCTTCTAGGGCACACAGGGAGGATCAGAGAAAGTGGGGAGCAATGTGGCTTTACGGGAGAGGAAAGGGCCCTGATTCCCCTTCATTAGTTGCAAGTATGGGGAGAAACAGGATATAAGTTGGGGAGTCTGCACACAGATCCTTGCTGGAAGACAAAGCGTGCATTATCTTGGTCAGCCTTATCGGTTTTGGCAATCCTCCCATCATGGTGGGTGCTGGCATTATCCTTTGAAAGTCTGCAATTTTATCTTCCTGGCCTGCCATGTTAAAATTATTTCAGTGTGGTTTGTTGTTGGGTTTTTTTTATTTCTAATTATCTTTACTTTGGGTTCGGACTGCATTTCTTGCGCCTTGTAGACTGTTTTTTGAAAGAGTTTGTTATCAGCGCGAGGAAGTTGGACATTGGGGCTTAAGTTGGAGCATCAAGGGGAATTTATCTACTTGAGTGACTTTTGGGTTTTTTTGTGTCACGCCCCGGGTCATCACAGTAACTATGGGGGTGCAGCATGGTCGTAAGTGTGGAAAACGGTCCCTAAGTCCACTATTTCCAGTGCCGTTTCTACTTTGGTCACTAGATAAACTGTTGTAAATGGAGGACTACCTTGTATAACGGATCCTGGCAGAGCAAATCAAAAGAAACTGCCCCCCGCAAAAAAAAACCATCCAAAAATTAAAGCCTGAAGAAAAATTTAACTTCCAAACAGACACGTCCCTGTGCTATAGCAAGGTAGTCCTCATCTTACAACAGTTCATTTACTGACCGTTCAAAAGTTAGCAGACACATTGGGGGGAAGGGAAGCGACTTGGGACTGTTTTTTCACACTTCACTAACCCATGCCGGTGACATGATTTTACAGAACCCTTGAACAAACTGATCATATTTATGATTGGTTTTGGCAAGCAATCTGAGGGTGGAGGGGGAAGGAAAGGGAATCCCCTTTTACGAACCTTAGACCAATGGTCAAAGTAATGGAGGGATAACCAGATCACTCACTCCACGTTACTAATTGAAAACAACTGCAAAGGGGGGTCGCGCCACATAGTGAGCGCCTAAGGTGCAATAAAAACGGGCCACATCTCAAGTTCAGGTCTCGCTCAGCCGACAGAAAGGTAAGGCTCCGTTGAGGGCATTTAAGTGGAGGACGGCCCTGGTAATTAGGAAGGCTGTTTCTTTCCAATCAGATTTCTGGAGTGTTGTGGCGGCTGTTCGTTTGTTGTTGGGAGGTGGATAAATCATGCTCAGTTCTTTCACTGGATCTCAGATTCCCATGATTATGTTCAGAACCAAGAAGACCTGTGGAACTATATATTATATAGCAGCCTCGATAGCCGTCGTCTCACTACGCAACTATGTGGTCGGGCTTAGTTTTTGGGGAGGAAACATAAGGGGAAAAACATTCTTGCTCTGCCTACCGCATCCATCAGTATTCACCTGGCTACGTGTCCTGTCCAGTTTGTGAGAGGAATTGAGGGCTGTTTGGAACACTGAAAGAGTATTCACTTGTGTGGAACCAAGAAAGAGACAGCTAAGGAGCCTCGGGCCGTGGCTTAAGCTCAATGTCTGCACTAAGCTGCTTGCTGGCTCTGAAACTGAAGACTGGAAACTCTCTCCTCGCTTACCTTTTTGCATTTGGAAAGAGATTCTTTTTCAACGGTGGGGAGGGGAAGTAGAGCTCCTTCACATCACGAGTGTGTTTTAATAATAATAATAATAATATAATAATAATAATAAATAATAATAATAACAACCAATTAAACTATAGGGATGGCACACTTCAAATTAGTATTGTGTCTGGCTTAATTTTGGGAGAAAAATACAATTTCAACTTCTACCTACCAGCATCCAATCGGTATTACATCTGGCTACGCGTCCTATAGTAATTGAGAGAGTTGAGGGCTGTTTTGGAACTGAAAGAGTAATTTGCTGTGTGAGAAAGGAAGACAGCAAGGAGGTTTGGGCGTGGCTTAGCTCAACTGTTCTGCACTAAAGCCAGCTTGGTGCTGTGAGACTGAAAGCTGCCTCTCCTCTGCTTGTGTTTTGGCATTTGGAGAGAGATTTCTTCCTTTTCAGGTGGGGAGGGGGAAGTAGAACTCCTTGCATCAGAGCGTGTTTAATAATAATTAATATAGGAATACTCTAAATGCTCTGATGGTCATGTTTGAAAAATCCGGTCTTAGTGAGGCCCCTAGTAAGCCAAGAGGAACATAGGTGGCCATTTCAAGGTTTGTAAAAGCTTTACGGTTTTGGAGATTTTTGTGATGGATGCTACTATGGCAGAGGCACAATTTCACCCCACCCCTTATTTTCGCTCCCACCACATAGTTTCGTAGCATGGGCATCGGGCTAGTTTATTTATATTGTACAATCCAAATTGCAAAACATATCCAACACACCTTCCTCCACCTAGGGACTGGCCCAAAGACCACCAGCCAGTTTTCATGCCTAGGATTAGAACTCCAGTCTCCTGGTGATTGGCCCAAAGTCAGTTCACAAAAAATGGCCACATTTTTGTCGCCTGCTTCAGTCCAGGAGCTTTAAATTGGTGGGGTAGTCCTACCTCCCTGTCTCTGGAACAAATTTGACACACAACATGGTGATTGTACATCATAGGAATAAAAAAAATAATGAGTGTCAAAATTTTAAAAATGTATAGGGTGCGATACTGGACACCCTCTCAAACCACATTTTGCACAACCAGAAGTTAACTTCAGAACACATTTGTTAAATTATGGCTTGGCATTCAGCCAACCAAGTATTTTACCCTACAGCTGCTAAGCTCGCTTCTGGTTTGGAAACTACACACTGCGGAGAAGTAGTGTTATGGAAAGAGCTGCGAGCAAAAAAATACAGAAAAGGGTTTGTGTAATGAACAGGTTTTGCGTTCTCCGCTATTAGTAATTTCCCAATTCCAGAAACGAGTAGAGTGTCAATGTCTTTTTTTTTTTTTTAAGTTTCCCACTTTTTTTTTTAATTAAAAAAGNTTTTTTTTTTTTTTTAAGTTTCCCACTTTTTTTTTTAATTAAAAAAGAAAAAGGAAAAAAAAATCGGATCACCATCTGGTGCCATCTCTGTTATTCATCCTACTTCTAATGCAACAGGAATCTGGGATTAATGGCCACATAGGAGAACTAGATCTCAAGATAACATTTGGAGAAGGGTTGGGGATTCTCCAAGACCACTAATGTGATAGTATGTTCATCTATCTTTGTAACCCTCTGGATCTTGGTTTATATTCACATTTTCCCCCATTTTTTTATTTTATTTTACAACATATCCATCTTTCAATTCAACAGTGTGTCGGCTGGGTACATATATCTTATGCACATATTTATATTTGATATACATCTCTTACTGTAATATCAATAGTTACATTCATATTAAAAACTACTCATCCTTATTTATCTTATCATTGTTGTAATCTTAATGCATTTTGCCTTATATTCATTTAACTTTTTTCTTTATTTTCCAACCGTTTATAAAATAAATCCCATACCATATAATATTCCATTTCTTCTTGTTCTTTAATTGCCAATCTTAATCTGTTCATTTAGTTTAGTTTAGTTTAGTTTATTGTCACTGCACCTCGTACAATGAAATCAAACACCATCTTCAGTGCACACCATGACCATGAAAATAAACACAAACACACACCCTTCACATCCCACACATTGTTCTGACCCAAACCTTGTTCCAAGGAAACAAACACAAAATGGATGTAAAAGCCAAACCTTTTAATGATTCTTTATGAATTCCGTTCCTTCAAACTGATTGTCTCTGATAAGAACGAGACTTGCCAAGGTGGTGCAAGGCTGCCAAGAACACTAGATAAAGTTGCCAAGAAATATTTCAAGCACAAAAAGTCTCCAAACACCAAGCAAGATATTCCAAACGTCCACAAGGCTTGAGTACAAAAACTTCTCTGCTTCCTGCAAGGAGCTCCTCGCTCTCCGAGACCTCAACCGTCTGCACCTGCTGCCAGAGAACCACAACACACATTGAATGGAAATCCCCTAACACCACACCAACACTGACTATACAGTAGAATCCAACAGAGCTCCTGCCCTGGGATAGAAGCTGTTTTTCAACTTTCAAATATTTTCATAATCACCTCTTCCTCTGTCTTTTCATTTTTCCAAATTTGAGCAAATACAATTCTAGTGGCTGTTAATATATGTATAATTAAATATGATTTTTTTTTCTTTACTATAGTTTTGAGGTAAAATCCCCAGCAAAAATATCTCAGGTTTGAAGTCTATGTGTTGTTTTCTCATCTTTTCCAACCATGTATGTATTTTTGTCCAGCACCTTTTTAGCTTCTGTGCATGTCCACCACATATTATGTTCCTGGTATCTGGTGGCATTTCCAGCATTTAGCCGATTTGTCTTTGAACAACTTTGCCAGCGCAAAATTTTATAGATTTGATGGTTTTGATGGAGAGACAGCAGATCATAATTCAGGAAACGAACACAAGACTGACAATTGCAAAGAAAACATTTTGGAATACCTCTAAGATTAAATGCCTTGTTTGGTGACAGGTCTCACTTCGTCCAAACGCCTAGCATCAATCAAAGTTACCTCTTCCTTGCGCCAAAAGACACGGCATGCCAGGAAGAAACTGAGTTTGCTTTCTTGCCAAATTGCTGCGGTTCTATGTTAGGACGACTAACCGGTGGGACGGCTTGCCACCAGAAGTTGTGGCTTTTCCAACACTGGAGGTCTTTAAGAAGAGTCTGGACAGCCATTTGCCTGGAATGGGACAGGGTCTCCTGCCTGAGCAGGGGAGGGGTTGGGCTAGAAGACCTCTGAGGTCCCTTCCAACTCTCTTCTTCTCTTCAAGGGCTCATTTTCTTATGAAGGAAACCTACAAAGATCTGGAATCTGCACCAAAAACTGCAGGCCGGGTAAAGTGATCCCTTGGGATCTAGAATCTGGCTAGGGAATTCTGGGAGTTGAAATGCACGTCATAAATATGTCAAGATTAGAAACCCTGGTCTACATAAAATGAGTATGTATCCCTAACTTGTTTGGTATGGCTGTATTATTATTGTTGTTATTGTTATCATTATTATCATCCTTCTCACCTTTTCTACTACCTTCTCTTATCACCCTACTTCCCCGAAAATACGACCTACCCTGAAAGTAAGTCCTAGCTTGATTTTTACACATGCAACCAATATAAGCTGTACCCCCCAAATAAGCCCTAATTAAGAGTGGATGGGTAAAAATTAAGCTAGGGTGGGGATAGAAGGTGGGTAGAGTTGCCCGACTACTTACCTTTGGACAGTTGTAGTCAGGCCTCGCACACCCCAACACCTGCCTTGCTGGCCCATTTCTTCTGCAGCTGGCAAGGCTGGCAAGGCTTCCTTGAAGGCCTCTGTAGCTGATAACAAAGCTCTGGATTGATCCTGAGTTCTGTTATCAGCTTCAGAGGCCTTCAGGAAAGCCTTGCCACCCACAGAAGAACAAGTTCCTGAAGGCCCCTGACAGCAAAAAGGAGGCCGATGGGTATGATTATTATTACTTTGTTGTTTTGCATGTATACTGAGAGCTTCTGCATTGGAGGCAAATTCCTTGTGTGTCTAATCACACTTGACCAAATAAAATATTATTCTGTTCTATTTTGTTCCGTTCTATTCCATTTCATTCTGTTCTATTAATTCTATTCTCTTTTCCTCTTCTTTTCTTTTCCCCTCTCCATTCTATTCCTTTTTCCCTTTCCCATTCCATTCTTTCATTCTCCATTCCCATTTCAGTATCTAGATTCCGATAGATAGATAGATAGATAGATAGATAGATAGATAGATAGATAGATAGATAGATATGGATATATATATAGTATCTTCTCTATTCTATTCTGTTCTATTCCATTCCATATTCCATTCTATTCTCTATCCAATCACACTTGACCAAGAAAGAATTCTATTCTATTCTTCATCCGTTCTGTTCTGTTCTGTTCTATTCTATTCTGTTCTTCATCCCTCTTATTCTTTTCTGTTCTATTCTCTTCCCTTTTCTCTTCTAATCCTATCCCACCCAATTCTTAGGATGACACCTCAATGAGATCAGTGCCTTGCCTCAATACTGCAAACAGTGTCTCGAGGATGGATGAATGGACTTTGAGTTCCATCTGACATTAGAAATAATATGCCATGGCATCCAAATAGAGAAACCTGTTTAATTCTTCCTACCAAACAAAAAACACCAGAATCTGAAATCAGTGGATAGTTTGGTTTTTAATTCAAGGCCAATTTATAGTTGTCATAGAGAAGCCGTCGCAGATGGGAAATCAGCTTAGAAAAGAAGTGGAGTGCTTGATGCTTATTTGACAATAATTACTCAACTCAGTAATTAGCGGAGGGAAATGCACACAATTATGGCAAATTGGGGGCAGAGGGATAGCACGCCGTCTCTTCCAGCAAAAGAGACAAAGCATTCCCCTGCCAACGTGACTCCATCTACCCAACTTTCAAACTGCTGAATTCAGGTATCTGGAAAAACACACCATTCCATGCTGAGAAGAAAAGGAGTGGGATAAAAATACAGAAACAAGATTTCTTCAAAATATAAAAATGTCGGGAAGGTTAATCTCCTCATATACAGGGACTGAAGTTCATGAGAAGTTCTCACAGCTCATGAAAAGCTTAGAATAGAATAGAATGGAATGGAATAGAATGGAATGGAACAGAATAGAATAGAATAGAATAGAATAGAATAGAATAGAATAGAATAGAATTCTT